>SKCR01013348.1:0-311479 GCA_019454045.1 Zanthoxylum bungeanum | reverse complement strand
ACAATAATTTCCAAAATTACCATTTCCCTTCTAATATCCATCTGATATAAGTTATTCATTCATCACATCCATATATTCATTCATGCATGTTATTCAATCAAACTAATCAAATTAATATCTTGGAATATTAGTGATCATCCAATGTTCAAACAATGATTTGATTTGCGCGAGTCCAACTCGTTTGAGAATAAGTACTTAAAGTACGAATTCTTGAATTATATCGAACTACTCTAAATCTAATTTAATTCGTATTCAATACTAATTCATGTATTTAATTCCAAATTAAATATCTACACTTTTTAATGCGCTTTAACGACTAAGATTCCAAATCTAATCTTATCGGGTCTCAAAGCCCAACTAACATCCAATGTTCGTTTAATTAAAGTCCGATGGGCTTTCAATTGATTTTATAAGGCATGGGCTTTGGTCAATATGGGTCAAACCCAATTACCAAGCCCAATTGAGGAATCACCCTCATATGCCAAAAAACCAATTTTAGCCCATAAGGCCCAATTAAACTTTTAAAGCCCATTTATTACATTTGGACTTAATGGAATGATTTAGGCCCAATTTGGATCCAATCCAATTGGCCTAAACCAATTTGGCCCAACCAAGCCCATTATGCCCAAATATAATAATTTTCAAGCCCAATTCAAAATTAAGCCCATTAATCAAATTTTAATATTCTAAATTTTAAAATCCAATTAACTAAAGTGTAATACATCAATTAATTATCTAAATCCATATTTCCAAAATACAATTAATTAATTAATCATGTTCTCATTTGTTCAACTTATGTCCAACAATTTTTAAATCAAAAATCATCTCATTACATGCAAGGAAGCTCTCGGCTATATTAAGGATTTTTGTCCGATTTCGTTTTTCAATCCGATCGAATTACAAATCGACATTTCCAATTCGTTTCAAGTCATCCAATGATCATCAAAACAAAAATACCAAGACTTCCAAGGGTAATACAAGATTCGGCCATGCCTCTTTTTGGGGGAAAATTCATCCAATTTGTTTTTCATAAAATTGATCATAAACAACTCAAAGTCATCCATCCATAAGCATGCTCAAACAAGTAATTTATTCAAAACATGCTCAAAATCAATTTACCCAAATTTTACCCTAAAATATTTCATGCTTAAACAAGGCTCATTGATACCATTGTTGGTTTCTATTGATGTCCCAAGATCATTTAAGCCATGAAATTGAATGAATACTATAAAGAAATGTGGCGGAAACACACTTACATTGAACAGATTGGATGTGATGCTCAACAAAATTTTACTTCCCTTCAAGCTACTCCATGATTCGGCTAAGAGAAGCTTTGTTGATGAAGATGATGAAGCTCCAAGCTTTAGGATTCCAAGCTCTAAGATTCGGTTCGCTATCACCTTTTATTTGATCCTTGTTGTGCTAGCAAAGATGAAAGAAAAAAATCCAATTTTTCCCTCCAATGGAGCTCACGGTTTCACTGTATTTTGGGAGAGAGAATGAGTTCTGTTTTTCTTCTTCTATTTGGCTTCAAAACGTAAATGAAGAATGAAAAAACAATTACCAAATATTTGGTAAATGGTTTACAAAAGTCAAAGCCAATTTTGGCTCCAAAATTGTAATAAATGGCCACACCTAACTCCATCATGAATAGTGACAACATGTCACTCACAAAAGACTTTGACATCTATCACAATGAATGACAAGTGATGTGACTCGCGATATGACTTGTGGGCCCCACTCGAATTCAAAATGCGAGTGGGCCCGCAAACACTTTCGGGCTCGGTGTCGCTAATTCCAAATTAACGAACTTCTGTCGCGACGTAATAATTATGCCAAGCGAAATTATTATTCACGTCGCTAACGAATTAATTCTAAATTAACTCGTTTGCCCGAATTAAAATCAAATTTTAATTCCGCGTCGAAATCCAATTTCGTTTAATATATCGAATATATTATTTTGTCGATTAATTCCAAATTAATCTTTCTCTCTCTTCAAATAGTACTTTATCCAAGATAAAGTGTCTCCTCAATTAATCCCAGATTAATTAAGTTCGGATCATACGTCATCGGTGAATCTTCGGGAACCGACCCAAGAGATTCTTGGATATGTTGGCAGTAAATACGGTCGTCGGACTATCTGAACACGTACGTACCTCGTACTACGTTTTTACCGATTTACGAGACAAGGTTGGCTTCTAGCAAAGCGCCATGCGTACCCAATTCTCCAGAAATATTCTTAATGGAATATTTGATCTATATCAGGTGTAGTATATCGTAGTATTGTGTATTGCGATCCAATATCGGATGTCACGTGCAAGGCCTGGGGCTGGAATAGTGTCTGCTTTGTACGAAGCCCATATCGGATATCAAGCAACTAGTCTCTTTGAATCGGATAATCATGACCTTGTCATATTATCCCGATGGTTGCAACACAATAGAGAACCAGTTCTGAATCCCTGCGTGATCATCATCTCCATATGTCTGAAGTGATACTTCCGTCTTGACATCACATCCAATACACTACGATTCTCAATAAACCCAGAAGAGGCGTACACAGAACCTGTTAAAGCCCTGGACGACCAAAACCAATGTTTATCGATTGTCGCAAGTACTAGCGATGCAAGTCTCAGGTTAAGACCAAATACACCTACCCTGAAGCGGACTCCCATAGACACATATACATACTACCAATGGGATTCTGCGGGGTCTATCCAGAGCGAAGCTGTTTTCCGTACCAATGGTAAAACACAACCTCCTATCGCACTTGCATAAGTATCCAATACTTAAATATATGAGAACTATGATGTTATGCCCTCATAACGCGCATAAGTGCAATACTAGTCTATCCCGCATTATCGATGTCCAATCTCGATAATACTACGACTAGGGATATTTAATGATTAAACCTTTATGGATTGATACTGTCTCATATCATCTCAATCCGGAATTAATCATAAGGACTTCTACCATTTATATATCAAAGTAAATAAATTACAAAACGGTAAAAGGCAATTTCATTACTACATAGTTCATTTTGTACAAAAATACAATGTCTTTTACAAACAGTGACGCTATGGGTCATAACTGTCCAACAAGTTTCTTATTCAAAAACTTTCTTCATCCAAAAGAAAATTAAATTAAATTTTATTGACATTGGCATTTAAAGTGACAAGTTTATTTACTTTCGAGATCAATTATTCCTCCATTCTAAATAAGCCACTTTGATCATTTTCAACCAGTTGATTGTTGATATAGGCAAAGATCTGAGGCCGAGATGATCAATAAACGAAAGGTTGAACATTCAAATGCAGGTAGGAATCACAATTCTTGTTCTGGATTGTGAAATATCTCAATGAACATATATTCCTTTCTCTGCCTTGTTATACAAAACCCAGGATATTTTGGACATTCAACCTAGAAAAACAAGCACCAAAACCAAATATCGTGAGAAAAAGTTACGGAAGCTAAAGTAGGCTAAAGAAAATCAGAATTATAAAGTCGATCTAGTGAATTAATCGAACAGACCCCCCTCTCTCTCAAATGCTAAACACGAACAAGGTATCAATAGCTCTCGACTCATGCCCTTCTCTCCCTTCTGAATCCTCACGACACTTCACAAAAAAATCACAAAACAAATAACCAAAAAACCTAAACACTCCTCACTCTCTCATCTCTCAGCACATTCAAACCCAATAAACCCTAAGCAAAGCCCAGCACTGACCATAAAAATAAAGAAGCAACCGAGCAGTAAACAAAGTAGCAACCATCAATAGCAGAATCAACCATGCAGTAAACAAGCAAAGAAGCAACCATCAAAGTAGAATAAACCGTGCAGTAAACAACCAAAGAAGCAACCATCAAAGCAGAATAAACCGTGCAGTAAACAAGCAAAGAAGCAACCATCAAAGCAGAATAAACCGTGCAGTAAAAAAAAGGGAAAAAAAGAAGATGGATCAAGTTTACCTGAGATTTAGAGGGAGACCTGATGACAGAGAGTGAGATTGAGAGAGGGCGTGGTGAATTTGAGAGATTTAGGGATTTTGAGTGAGAGGGAAAACGAGTGATGAGTGACGGGGAAAAAGGAAATGCTTATTTAAGAAAACTTAGTGACAGAATTTTTTTCCGTCGCAAAATAGAGACGGAAATGAAAATTCCATCGCAATATTAGCGATGAAATATAGTATTCAATTGTAATATTAGCGACGGAATTAGTATTCCGTCACAATATTTAGAGACGGAATTCGTATTCCATTGCAATCTATAGCGACAGAATACTAATTCTGTCACAATATTTAGCGACAAACTAAATTTTGTAGTAATATTAGTGACGGAATACTAATTCCGTCGCTATATTTAGCGACGGAATAAATTCCGTCTCTATATTTATCAACGGAATACGAATTCCATCGCAATGAATAGAGATAGAATACTAATTTCGTCGCTATAGTTAGCGACATAATTTCGTTCCGTCTCTCCGTCGCAATTCCATTTCAATATATAGAGACAAATTATAAAATCCGTCGCTATTCCATCGCTGTTGTTCCCTCAATTTTATTCCCGCCACAATTAGTTACGGAATTTTGTCCCGTCGTTAAATTTCGTAGCTATTGATTTAATCCA
Organism: Zanthoxylum bungeanum; assembly: GCA_019454045.1. NCBI lineage: Eukaryota > Viridiplantae > Streptophyta > Magnoliopsida > Sapindales > Rutaceae > Zanthoxylum > Zanthoxylum bungeanum. The sequence goes on along the minus strand of SKCR01013348.1, from coordinate 306,856 downwards.
TTTCAATTCCGTCGCTATTTCGTTTCTAAGTTTGAAACAGATTGTTCCATCGCTACTTTCCGTCGCTAAATTTGTTTTTTCTTGTAGTGAACCTAGCCCAACATTGGTAAAGTGTTTCATTTGACTTTTGTGTGAAAGTTGTGATTCTCCTCTTAAAGAAGTTTGTCTTATGAGGGGGAAATAATATTTTTAGAAACTGTTCTTGTAAATCATCCAATCTTTGGATGGATCATGACCTAAGGTTCTACAGCCAAATTTTAGCTTTATCCTTTAAAGAAAAGGGAGAAACTTTAATCGAATTATATTCATGCTGTAATTTTGGTCTGTGCAAGTGTTACATAGCTCTTTAATTTCCCTTAAATACTGATAAGGATTTTCTGATTCTAAACCGTGGATTGTGGGTAAACGTTGGATGACACGTGGCTTAAAATTGAAACGTGCTACATCTGGGGGAAAATAATGCAAGATGGTGATCATGTCATAGCGGGATTCATGAATTGTCTGAGTGTCATTGGATCATTAAGATTGCCATACTGATACTCATTTTCTTCCTGATCAACTGGATTTTCAACTCGGGCAGGTGGATTTTCATTTGGTTCTCGGCCATTTTGACAGATGATGAAGGTGATGAAGACTCTCTATTTAATCTACCGCTAGATGATCGAGACCAATATTTCATGCAACCTAAAAAAAAAACTATATGCCAAGCTTCGTAGAGAGTTTCGGAGTCTTGTTGCACAAAGGATGTGATGTCATTCCTCAGTTTTCCGGTTCTGGCTGGTGGAAAATACTTTGCAAGAAATTTGGTGGCTAAAGTGTTCCATGTTGTGATAGAACCTGCTGGTAATGAATGTAGCCAGGCTGGCCTGAATTGTTGCTCCATGAAAAATTAGGATGATTCCTCCACCCTGGGTTGTAGGTGTTGGAATATGGATTGTTTCCCTGCCTGTTGAAATTGTTGACATAATTCACCGTTTCTTCATGTTGATTTGATTCTGGTGCTCCTCCATATGGTGAACTTGTGGATCCAGTGGTAAGAGTCTCCATGAATTTGCATATCTGATCTAGCTTGGTGTTGACTGCTGTATTAGCTCCAACTTCATAAATTCCTGCAATTCTTTGAATCAGACTTCTTTCTGTTGGCCACAAGGAATTGTTGTTAGCCATTTCTTCAATTAGGTCCCAGGCTTGATCTTCTCCTTTTGCCATCAAAGCTCCTCCAGCAGCAGCATCGATTGTGGTTCTCATTATTCCAGAAAGTCCATTATAGAATGTTTGGACTTGAAGCCATTTTGGAATCTCATGGTGTGGACATTTCCGGAGTAAATCTTTGTACCTTTCCCAAGCTTCGTAGAGAGTTTCGGAGTCTTGTTGCACAAAGGATGTGATGTCATTCCTCAGTTTTCGGTTCTGGCTGGTGGAAAATACTTTGCAAGAAATTTGGTGGCTAAAGTGTTCCATGTTGTGATAGAACCTGCTGGTAATGAATGTAGCCAGGCTTTAGCTCTGTCCTTCAAGGAGTATGGGAAAAACACGCAGTCTCATTGCTCTTCAGCTTCTCGGTTGTAATTGAAAGTACCGCAAACTTCCAGGAAGTTGCTGATGTGGGCATTAGGATCTTCAGTTGCATTTCCTCCAAACTGAACTGACTGCTGAATCATCTGAATGCAAGTTTTGATGTCACCCGCATTTGCTGGTAATGGAGGGAGTACAATACATGAAATGAGTCTGTCAACCACCGGAATGGTTCTGTCTCGAATGGGAATTGGTGGTGCAACCTCCAAAGGTTCAGGTTCCATGTTGACTAAAGCTTCTTGGGCTTCTCGCCTTTCCCTTCTCAACTGTCTGATAGTTCTTTCAATTTCTGGGTCAGCGGTCGTAGTTCAAAGCTTCTGGTTCGTCTCATGAAGTTTCTGAGAACCTGAAACACAAGAAAACAATAACAATAAGTAAAAAGAAATTAGATACAAGTAAAAGTATCTAACCCCTAAACTAATAATAAAAGATAAATAAGTCCCCGGCAACGGCGCCAAAAACTTGACCGGCGTAAACACACACGTATAACGCAAGCGTACGTATCGTTCAAGTAGTATAAAAAAGTATCGATCCCACGAGGACTTAATACCTAAATTAATAATTTTATGAGGTCAAATGATTACTAGTATCTAACAGATTGTTTAATTGATTTGAAATAGCGACGATTCTAAATTTAAAGACAAGTAACTAAAATTGTTCGAAGATAGATTTTAAGAAAATTCAATATTAAAAACTATCTAGGGTTGTGATTTATTCCAATATTATTAAAGATGAAGTGGTTATCTTATAGTTGGGTAATATATTGATTTATTAACCTGGAACACTAATTTATGTAAAAGCCTCTTTCGATGGTCAATTACAAATACCTAGTTAATCCAATTGAACCATATGTCTATGTCAACCAAATTACCTAGATTCATTAAGATTAAGTTCCAATTATGGCTACCCCCGCCCAACAGGTATATTCCTATCCTGTAAGGAAATCTATTAAAGAGTTATATATCCTCAAGGAAGATCGTGGGCTATTGAGACTAAGGTTTTAAACTTAAAATCCCTATGTCTAGTTCATTTTAAGTTTACCTAATCAATTTAATTAATGGCCAGTTAATTAAAAGGCTTTAAGATTAAGATTCAATAAATAAATCTTTAAATTACCCAAACTATAATCTAACTCTTATAAATCAGTTTAATTGAAATTCATCACAACCCTAGATAAATAACTTAGCTACGACACATAACTAGGGCTAAAAACTTAAAAGACTTAAAATAAAATTGCATAAAGTAAATGCGGTAAAATAAATGCTGAAAGTTAAATAAAATAAAATTGCTAAGGTAAAAGAAATTACTTTTACTACTACTAATTTAGATAATCTCCCAGAAAATAATATATAAACTTGTGATTATTACCAACCGACCAATTTGGCGGTATCCTGATTAAATCAAATTAAGTCCAACCAGCTATTAAGGCGGAACCAAAAATAAATTAACCAACCGACCAGTCTGGCGGTATCCTTGATTAGTCATGTTTAAACCAAATTAAAATTAAATTACAAACCGACCAGTCTGGCGGTATCCTGATTAAATCAAATTAAGTTCAACCAGCCATAAAGGCGGAACCAAAATAAACCAGTCATAAAGGTGAAAAAGGAAATAAGTTTTACCAACCGACCAGTCTGGCGGTATCCTTTCTTAATCAGGTTTAACCAAGTTAAATTGATTTACCAACCGACCAATATAGCGGTATCCCTTTTTAAGTCAAATTTTAAATAGTAAATATATTATTTTTAAGGGAGATTAATCTAAATAGCAATAGTAAAAGAATTACCTTTCACCCTAGCTGGGGAAATTACCTCCTCATGGTAAATAGTAAAAACTGTAAAAAGTAAAGAAAGTAAATTACTATTATTACAAAATGTAATTAAAATTAAATTACAAAAGTAAAAAATTAAAAACTAAAATATTCTAGAGAGAGAAACTCTCGCTTTACACGGATTAGAAGAGAGAGAATGGTACACTGAAATCTGAAATTTCGCGCTCTATTTATAGGTAAAATTTACTGTTGAGCGTCGCGACGCCAAAGCCCTCAGCGTCGCGACGCTGGATTTTGTCGACGTGGCACAATGAGGAGGCGACACGTAGCAAGGCGGCTGACTGTTTAAAGCGACACGTGTCATGGCGGCTAAGACTCAATTATTATGCTGACGTCATTGGTGACGTGTCACTGTTCATGACGTCATTGGTGACGTGTCACTGTTCATGACGTCATTGGTGATGTCATGATGATGTGGCGTGCGCACGTTAGCGGATCTTCTGTGGTGGTGACACGTGTCACGGCGCATGTTAGCAAAGTCAAACTTCTCAAATTCTGATCCGTTGACTCGGCGCACGTTAGCAGATTCGGCGCATGTTGGGCGTCGCGATGCGCAAGGCTTCAGCGTCGCGACGCTGAAATGACGATTTTGCCCTTTTTGTCCAGTTTTTCCTGTTTTGCTCCAAATCACCTCCAGATTGTCCTGAAACTTTATTTATCTACAAAATAACACAAAACACATCAAAATATTCACAAAACTCAAGAAACTATACAAAATATAAGGTTAAATGAGTGGGAAATAGTGATATAAATACCACTCATCACACCCCAAACCTAACATTTTGCTAGTCCTCGAGCAAAACATAACATGAAAATAAAATTTAACTAAGCCACTTTCGTAGGGATCACGGTTGCATTTAGCATATGCAACAAGCCTTTAAACCCCTAGGTGTCCCTAGTGGACGAGTTGTAGTCTCGTGAGGGTTTACTGCAATGATACCCACAAACATTTTACAAAAGTAAAAAAGTATTAAAACTAATGCACACAAAAGCAAAAAGACAAGCGAAAAGAGAATAAAGAAGTTAGTGACTAATCAGGTGAAACTTCTGCTACAAGTTACTAGTTGTTTTGTTTCTTTCTAAATACTAAATAAGTAAATTCTCCGATTATTTTTACCATTCTTCATATACACAACCAACAAAATATTAAACAACTCATTTTTGCCCACAACAGTCACAAGTGCAGTTGATAAGAGAGTAATATTTTTGTCCTAAAGTTCTATTAGAATTCACACATTTTTGTAGCAATGGAATAATTTTTCTCAATTTTCTGATTTTTTCTTTGCTTTTTCTGAATTTTGACTTTTTATTTATATACAATACCTTCCGTCTATGTAGCGAACTTTGGGTCGGTGGCTCCCAAACCAGTTGGCTTTAGGGCACCAGGTGTTAACACACCCCTACGAACTTAATTACTCAGACTTCAGATATATATATTTTTGCAGCATCTTCGATCCATGTAACGAGCTTTGGGCCAGTGACTCCCAAACCAGTTGGTTTTAGGGCACTGGGTGTTAAAACACCCTTACAGACTTAATAACCCGGATCTTAGATACTTTATTTTTGTACATCAGAAATTTTTTTTTTTTTTTTTATTATTCCATTACTATTTATAGATGCTTCCTCCAATTTAAACAATAGCACGGAATATTACAAACTTTTCAATTACAGCTCATGTCTGTATGTTTCCATGTATGTTGATAATACCTGCCAACTAAGCATATGAAGATCCATTTTAGTCAGTATTATGGAGAATTCACAATTAAATAATTTAAAATGAAATAAACAAAAATTAACTTGTTTCAAAAATAGGTAAGAGATACGTCTCAGGAGTGGAAACTCCTTACTCGGCTATCTCTTACCAATTTAACCTTTTTAGTCAAAATAAAAACACAAAAATGCAAAATATTTTTGTAATTTTTGAAAATTTTCAATTTTTTTTGTATTTTTCGAAAAATTTAGGACTAAAAATAAAATAACACACAAACTAAAAACAAGATACTAATCAACTAATTTCCTCCCCCAAACCTAAATAAGACATTGTCCCCAATGTCTTAAACAGTAAAAGAAGAGTTTAGAAGGTCGTACCTGGTTAGCTGAAAATTTACAGGAAATTAAAGGTTAAGATCCAGATTAATTCTGCGCCTCTTACCACGATCGTCCTCGGACCAATTTATCTTTGATATGATAGGGTCAACTTTTGGTTCATAGGCTATGAGTTGGTCAATTAGATCTGTAGCAGTTCTGGCAGTAAAGAGGAGTTCTTTTAAAGGTTTTGACACGAACCCATTTCTTCGAGCATCATCAAGAAACACACAAAGAAAATCATAAAACCCATCAACGTTGTACAGCCCAATTGGTTTCTGGTGTATGTTTAGGTTCGCCCAAGATAGTACAATAAAAATTTCCTCTAATGTGCCCAAGCCACCTGGCAAAGCAATAAAAGCATCAGCACGGTTAATCATTTCTATCAGTCGTTCAGACATACCTGGTACGATTAGTTCCTCTCCGTTTGATGGTTCAATAAGATTTGCCTCTGCCAAGGGTTTTGGGATGATTCCAAAACATGACTGCCTCCTTCCTGTACGGCCTTTGAAACGATCCCCATTAATCTAAGATTGCCTCCTCCCATATATTAAGTGCATATTCCTTACAGCTAAGACTCGACCCAATTCCTGTGCTGCTTCTATGTATTGTGGTTTAGTACCAACAGTACTACCGCAAAACACACAATATTTTTCAACTCGTCTTCTTGAAGTGGTTTCCATTTTTTACTCTGGATGTCTTCAAAAGTGCAATGATGAGTTGAATTTATAATACCTGAAAAGGGTGAGTAAAATAGCACAAGTATCTTCCAAAGGACGATTAGTAGCAAAATAGTAAAATAGATCGTGATAGTCAACAAAATCTGGATCCTGTCGGAGAAAAAAAAAGAAAACAACAAAACAAATCACAATTATTAGAAAAAAGACAAAGAGATATAATATGTACAAGAATTTACAGCTTGATTAACGTCTATGCGTCAGGGACAAGCTTCCCATCCAATTTTCTTATAAATTGGCAAACAGGGTCTTTTTAGTCAGATTCCCGAGACTTAACTGTTGTCTTTCTTTTGAAATTGTGTATGTAATCTGCGAAAGTCTATGTGAACATATCCACTGGGATGCGTCTCAAGAGTCGAAGATATATCATCTAATGACTCCTTACTCAAGCCATCCCTAATGAATTTAATTTTGTCTTCGCGATTAACAGACACAATTCCTAAAGAACGACAACGAGTATTGCAATTCCAACGTGCACATTTGTAACAAACACCCATTTGCTTAGCTCTTCGTTTCTTTGCATAGGTGCTTCTTCCAAAACCAGGCAGATGTGAAATAAAAGAATCAGAAGACTCACCTGCCAAATGGACTCGTGCTTCAATTACCCAACGAATGTCATTGGGCACACCATGGATTGTCAGTAGTCTCATTCGTTCCAAGCGAGCTTTGTAAACTTTCATCAGAGATTTTTGAGGGAGAGAAGGAAATTGCCTGTGAAGATTGCGAGAGAGCTTCTTCCATCTTTGAAATAACTTTAATCTGCAAAAACTAAAACACACAAATTAAATCACACCAAATCACAATATATACAAAAATTGCATGGGTTGCCTCCCTGCGAGCGCTAAGTTTAAAGTCGTCAGCTAGACGTGACTTTTGAACGTTTATGCTGGATCTGAAAGTGTGACACTTTCTTTTTGTCGCCCAAATGATTCTCCCCAGTAGTGCTTGACACGCTGACTGTTAACTTTGAATGTGTTGTTGGTATTGGGATCCAGTAACTCAACAGCTCCATATGGTAAAACCTGAGTGATCACAAATGGTCCAGACCACCTAGATTTCAACTTTCCAGGGAAAAGTTTCAGCCTGAGTTGTATAAACAACACCTGCTGCATTGGTTCCAACTGTCTGTGCACTATTTTTCGGTCATGCCATTTCTTTGTCTTTTCCTTGTATAATTTGGCATTGTCATAAGCCTGTAGGCGAAATTCTTCCAATTCGTTGAGTTGGTGAAGTCTTTTCTCTCCTGCAGCTTGTGAGTCAAGATTCAACTTCTTCAGTGCCCAGTACGCCTTGTGTTCAAGCTCAACTGGCAGATGGCATGCTTTCCCAAACACCAATCGATATGGAGACATACCAATGGGTGTCTTGTAAGCTGTTCGGTAGGCCCATAATGCATCATCTAGTTTTGTTGACCAGTCCCTCCTTGTTGATCCAACGGTTCTTTCTAGGATTCTTTTGATCTCCCTGTTTGAAACCTCAACTGTCCATTTGACTGTGGATGGTAAGCTGTGGCAACTTTGTGAGTAACTCCGTATTTGGATAGGAGTGCATCAAAGTATCTGTTGCAGAAATGAGAGCCACCATCACTGATAATTGCCGCGGTGTTCCGAATCGAGTGAAAATGTTCTCTTTAGGAATTTGATCACAATTTTGAGTCATTGGATGGCAGTGCAATTGCTTCAACCCATTTGGAGACGTAGTCTACAGCAACCAGGATGTACAGGTTTCCAAATGATGGAACAAAGGGTCCCATGAAATCAATACCCCATACATCAAATATTCCACTTCTAGAATGTTTGCAATGGTCATTCGTTTCTCCTCGAAATATTCCCCGTTCTCTGGCACCTGTCACATTGAAAGCAAAAAAAGATAAGCATCTTTAAAAAGTGTGGGCCAGAACAAACCTGATTGAAGGACTTTGGCTGCAGTTTTGTTTCCGCTGAAGTGTCCGCCGTATGGTGATGAATGACAGTGTTGCAAAACACTGTTGATTTCCTCCTGTGGAACACACCGTCTTATAATTGATCAGCACAGCGTTTTAAACAGGTACGGTTCATCCCAGACATAATGCTTGACTTCTTTGAAGAACTTCTTCCGTTGCTGAGTTGTCCATTCCAACGGCCATTTTCCTGACACAATATAATTGACATAGTCAGCATACCAAGGGACTTCCTGTTGATTTATGGAAAACAGTTGTTCATCTGGAAAAGTTTCTTTGATTGTGGATCTTTGTCAGCTGTTTCTCCATTCTCGAGCCTTGATAATGATCTGCCACCTGATTTTCTGTTCCTTTCCTGTCTCGATCTCCACATCAATTCTTGTAGAAGAAGTATCCACGGATCAATCTGGGTTTGGCATCTTTCTTTGTGATCAGATATTTGATTGCTGAATGATCTGTGTAGACCACCACTTTGGGACCCAACAGATAAGAGCGGAATTTGTCAAAAGCATATACAACTGCTAGCAACTCCTTTTCAGTGGTTGTGTAGTTGAGTTGAGCTTCATTCAAAGTTCTGCTGGAGTAGTAAATGGTGTGGAAAATCTTTGCTTTGTGTTGTCCCAAAACTGCACCTACAGCAAAATCACTAGCATCACACATTACCTCGAATGGAAGGGTCCAATCTGGTGCTACAATGATGGGGGCAGAAATCAGCTTCTGTTTTAAGATCTCGAAAGCTTTCTGGCATTCTTTGGTGAAGTTAAAAGGCACATCCTTTTCCAGAAGATTGCAAAGAGGTTTAGCAATCTTGGAAAAGTCTTTGATAAATCTCCTGTAAAAACCTGCATGTCCAAGAAAACTCCGAATCCCTTTTACAGATGTTGGTGGAGGTAGTTTCTCAATTGTCTTGATTTTTGCTTTGTCTACTTCGATTCCCTTTTGTGAAATCCGGTGTCCAAGAACAATGCCTCCTGCACCATGAAATGACATTTCTCCCAGTTGAGTACCAGGTTTGTATCTTCGCACCTTTGTAATACATGTTCCAAATTTTGCAAACAATGGTCAAAAGAATCTCCAAACACAGAAAAATCATCCATAAAAACCTCCATACTCTGCTCCAGCATGTCTGAGAAGATGGCCATCATGCAACGCTGAAATGTAGCAGAGCGAGCATTACATAATCCAAATGGCATCCTGCGGAAAGCAAAAGTACCATAGGGACATGTAAAAGTGGTTTTCTCCTGATCTTCTGGGGCGATGGCAATCTGATTGTACCCTGAATATCCGTCCAGAAAGCAATAATAGAATTCATGTCCTGCCAGCTGTCTAACATCTGGTCAATAAATGGTAGTGGAAATGGTCCTTTCTTGTGGCTTTGTTCAATTTCTGTAATCCATGCATACTCTCCATCCAGTCACCGTTCTTGTTGGAATCAGCTCGTTCTTTTCATTTGTGACAACAGTAATTCCTCCTTTCTTTGGTACACATTGCATAGGACTTACCCAAGTGCTATCTGAGATGGGGTAAATGATGCCAGCATCCAACCATTTGATGATTTCTTTCTTCACGACTTCCTTCATGATTGGATTGAGTCTCCGTTGATGCTCCACTGTGGGTTTGTATTCATCATTCATCAGAATCTTGTGCATGCAAAATGATGGACTAATGCCTCGAATGTCTGCTATAGTCCAGCCAATGGCTTTTTTGTGTTCTCGTAACACTCTTAGTAGCTTTTCTTCCTGTTCCAATGTTAGTGAAGAAGAAATAATAACAGGTAATTCAGAAGAGTTTCCAAGAAATGCATACCTGAGATGGCTCGGAAGTAACTTTAGTTCCAGCTGTGGTGGTTCTTCAATCGAAGGTTTGATTCGATCTTTCTTTGGCAATTCCAAGCTTTCAACTGGTGGTGTTGCTTTGAATCGGAATGGTTTGTCAAGGTAGCTGATACATTCCAGGATTTCAGCATCTAGCTCGCTGTCAGTCATATTGGTGATGCAAGCTTCAAGTGTATCTGTGGGATTTGGCTCAGTATTTTGAATGATATTATCAATAACATCAACTCTGAAGCATTCTTCTTCTTCCTTTTCATCGCTCGGAAATTTCATAGCTTTGAAAACATTAAAGGTCACTTCTTGGTCCTGCATTTTCATGGTTAGTTCTCCTTTTTGCACATCAATTACAGTTTTACCTGTAGCCAAAAATGGTCTTCCAAGAATGATAGGTACTTCTTTGTCTTCTTCCATGTCAAGGATGATGAAGTCTGCTGGAAGGATGAGTTTGTCAACTTTGACCAGCACATTTTCAACGACTCCTCTCGGAAATGCGAGTGTTCGATCAGCAAGTTGCAAAGATACCGAGGTAGGCATTGCTTCTCCAATTTGCAGTTTCCTGTAAATAGAAAAAGGCATTAAATTAACACTGGCACCTAAATCACATAAGGCCTTACCGATGTAATGTTCTCCAATGGTGCATGGAACTGTGAAACTGCCAGGATCTTTCAACTTCGGAGGAAGCTTCCTCTGAATGATGGCGCTGCATTCTTCTGTCAAAGCTACTGTTTCGTAGTCTCCCAATCTCCGTTTTCGTGAAAGAATGTCTTTCATGAATTTGACATAACTGGGCATTTGTTCCAAGGCTTCTGCAAATGGGATGTTGATGTGCAGCTTTTTGAAAATCTCCAGGAAACGAGCAAACTGTTTGTCCAGTTTGTTTTTCTGAAGACGCTGAGGAAAAGGTGGTGGTGGTGTGATCTGTTCTTTTTCTTTTTCTTTGCTTCTTTTTCTTCCATCTGTGGAACTGCATCTTTTGGAACTTCTTCAATTGTTGCTTGATTCCAACGTCTTTGTTGATCTCAGTACCACTTTTTAAGGTAATGGCTTGACATTGCTCCTTCCCTCGGTTCCTTGGATTTGGTTCTGTGTTGCTGGGAAGATTACCTGGCGGTCTGTAACTCTGAGCATTGGCCAGTTGTCCGATTTGATTCTCCAGTGCTTTGATGGAAGCTGATTGGCTCTGAATCATGGCTTCATATCTTTTTAATTGAGCTACATCTCTGCCATCACTGGTTCATTTGTCTGCTCCTGGCCTTTATTCTGTTGCTGGAATCCAGGTGGTGGATAGTTCCGTGTTGGCCTGAATTGTTGCTCCATGAAAAATTAGGATGATTCCTCCACCCTGGGTTGTAGGTGTTGGAATATGGATTGTTTCCCTGCCTGTTGAAATTGTTGACATAATTCACCGTTTCTTCATGTTGATTTGATTCTGGTGCTCCTCCATATGGTGAACTTGTGGATCCAGTGGTAAGAGTCTCCATGAATTTGCATATCTGATCTAGCTTGGTGTTGACTGCTGTATTAGCTCCAACTTCATAAATTCCTGCAATTCTTTGAATCAGACTTCTTTCTGTTGGCCATAAGGAATTGTTGTTGGCCATTTCTTCAATTAGTTCCCAGGCTTGATCTTCTCCTTTTGCCATCAAAGCTCCTCCAGCAGCAGCATCGATTGTGGTTCTCATTATTCCAGAAAGTCCATTATAGAATGTTTGGACTTGAAGCCATTTTGGAATCTCATGGTGTGGACATTTCCGGAGTAAATCTTTGTACCTTTCCCAAGCTTCGTAGAGAGTTTCTGAGTCTTGTTGCACAAAGGATGTGATGTCATTCCTCAGTTTTCCGTTTCTGGCTGGTGGAAAATACTTTGCAAGAAATTTGGTGGCTAAAGTGTTCCATGTTGTGATAGAACCTGCTGGTAATGAATGTAGCCAGCTTTAGCTCTGTCCTTCAAGGAGTATGGGAAAACACGCAGTCTCATTGCTTCTTCAGCTTCTCGGTTGTAATTGAAAGTACCGCAAACTTCCAGGAAGTTGCTGATGTGGGCATTAGGATCTTCAGTTGCATTTCCTCCAAACTGAACTGACTGCTGAATCATCTGAATGCAAGTTTTGATGTCACCCGCATTTGCTGGTAATGGAGGGAGTACAATACATGAAATGAGTCTGTCAACCACCGGAATGGTTCTGTCTCGAATGGGAATTGGTGGTGCAACCTCCAAAGGTTCAGGTTCCATGTTGACTAAAGCTTCTTGGGCTTCTCGCCTTTCCCTTCTCAACTGTCTGATAGTTCTTTCAATTTCTGGGTCAAGCGGTCGAGTTCAAAGCTTCTGGTTCGTCTCATGAAGTTTCTGAGAACCTGAAACACAAGAAAACAATAACAATAAGTAAAAAGAAATTAGATACAAGTAAAAGTATCTAACCCCTAAACTAATAATAAAAGATAAATAAGTCCCCGGCAACGGCGCCAAAAACTTGACCGGCGTAAACACACCACGTATAACGCAAGCGTACGTATCGTTCAAAGTATATAAAAAGTATCGATCCCACGAGGACTTAATACCTAAATTAATAATTTTATGAGGTCAAATGATTACTAGTATCTAACAGATTGTTTAATTGATTTGAAATAGCGACGATTCTAAATTTAAAGACAAGTAACTAAAATTGTTCGAAGATAGATTTTAAGAAAATTCAATATTAAAAACTTATTTAGGGTTGTGATTTATTCCAATATTATTAAATGATGAAGTGGTTATCTTATAGTGGGTAATATTGATTTATTAACCTGGAACACTAATTTATGTAAAAGCCTCTTTCGATGGTCAATTACAAATACCTAGTTTAATCCAATTGAACCATATGTCTATGTCAACCAAATTACCTAGATTCATTAAGATTAAGTTCCAATTATGGCTACCCCCGCCCAACAGGTATATTCCTATCCTGTAAGGAAATCTATTAAAGGGTTATATATCCTCAAGGAAGATCGGGGGCTATGAGACTAAGGTTTTAAACTTAAAATCCCTATGTCTAGTTCATTTTAAGTTACCTAATCAATTTAATTAATGGCCAGTTAATTAAAAGGCTTTAGATTAAGATTCAATAAATAAATCTTTAAATTACCCAAACTATAATCTAACTCTTATAAATCAGTTTAATTGAAATTCATCACACCCTAGATAAATAACTTAGCTACGACACATAACTAGGGCTAAAAACTTAAAAGACTTAAAATAAAATTGCATAAAGTAAATGCGGTAAAATAAATGCTGAAAGTTAAATAAAATAAAATTGCTAAGGTAAAAGGAATTACTTTTACTACTACTAATTTAGATAATCTCCCAGAAAATAATATATAAACTTGTGATTATTACCAACCGACCAATTGGCGGTATCCTGATTAAATCAAATTAAGTCCAACCAGCCATTAAGGCGAACAACCAAAAATAAATTAACCAACCGACCAGTCTGGCGGTATCCTTGATTAGTCATGTTTAAAACCAAATTTAAATTAAATTACCAACCGACCAGTCTGGCGGTATCCTGATAAATCAAATAAGTTCAACCAGCCATAAAGCGGAACCAAAATAAACCAGTCATAAAGGTGAAAAAGGAAATAAATTTACCAACCGACCAGTCTGGCGGTATCCTTTCTTAATCAGGTTTAACCAAGTTAAATTGATTTACCAACCGACCAATATAGCGGTATCCCTTTTTAAGTCAAATTTTAAATAGTAAATATATTATTTTTAAGGGAGATTATCTAAATAGCAATAGTAAAAGAATTACCTTTCACCCTAGCTGGGGATGAAATACCTCCTCATGGTAAATAGTAAAAACTGTAAAAAGTAAAGAAAGTAAATTACTATTATTACAAAATGTAATAAAATTAAATTACAAAAGTAAAAAATTAAAAACTAAAATATTCTAGAGAGAGAAACTCTCGCTTTACACGGATTAGAAGAGAGAGAATGGTACACTGAAATCTAAAATTCGCGCTCTATTTATAGGTAAATTTTACTGTTCGAGCGTCGCGACGCCAAAGCCCTCAGCGTCGCGACGCTGGATTTTGTCGACGTGGCACGATGAGGAGGCGACACGTAGCAAGGCGGCTGACTGTTTCAAAGGACAGTCTGTCATGGCGGCTAAGACTCAATTATTATGCTGACGTCATTGGTGATGTGTCACTGTTCATGACGTCATTGGTGACGTCATGATGATGTGGCGTGCGCACGTTAGCGGATCTTATGTGGTGGTGACACGTGTCACGGCGCTAGTTAGCAAAGTCAAACTTCTCAAATTCTGATCCGTTGACTCGGCGCACGTTAGCAGATTCGGCGCATGTTGGGCATCGCGACGCGCAAGGCTTCAGCGTCGCGACGCTGAAATGACGATTTTGCCCTTTTTGTCCATTTTTTCCTGTTTTGCTCCAAATCACCTCCAGATTGTCCTGAAACTTTATTTATCTACAAAATAACACAAAACACATCAAAATATTCACAAAACTCAAGAAACTATACAAAATATAAGGTTAAATGAGTGGGAAATAGTGATATAAATACCACTCATCAAAACTAACAAAAAGTGAAAAGAAAGCAAATAAAGAAAATAAAAATGCAGTGATTTAGATCTAAAAACGTCCTCTAATTTTTATCAATCCAGATCTTAATTGAATTTCTCATTCAGCTGTCTGAATCTCTCAAATTAAGTTCTCACAAAAAATTATGGAAGAATCTTTGGATATAGATGGTTCAAGAAATTCTTTGACAAAATACAAACTTCATTTTCATTGATTTTTTTGTCTCCTGTAACCTTGAAGAATTAAAAACAATGTCTGTCTATATATGGGATTTCTGAGTTCAGGATTCATTTAGAATCAATCAGGACGTTTTGGATCTACACAAATGCAAAGATGAAAGAAAATGATATGCATAAAAAATAAAAATACAAAAGTACAAAAAAAAAATATATATATATATATACAAGGATTATTCTATCTACTAAATTATATTCTCCTGCAAAGGCACAAAAAACATAACACGCTCAAATAATGGTTCTTTACTCCCAAGTATAAGAGTGTCGAAGTAATAAAATAACCCGGTATGTCCGAGGTCGATCCACAAGGAATAAATTTAGTAAAACAAATTAACAATTCTAGTGAAATAAAAATATTGGATTTGTTTGAAATGGTGGAAAATTTTAAATTGAACTACAATAATAGATTAAAATGCTGGGGTTAGGAGATCCACTCTTAATATTTCAAATATAGAGAAATCTTACTTTTATAATTTACAAATTGTTATTATTACCCAGTTAATTTAATTCAGGAATTAATTATGCCAAAACATATAAAACCAGCCATAAAGGTGGTGATAATATTTGTCTATAACAAGTCCAGTTAGGTACTCAATTATGCCCAAAAATAAAACCAGCCATATAGGCGGTATCAAAGTTTTTCAATAATTAATCCAGATTTAAATTACTTATTCAGATTACAATTTATATATTATAACATAAATAATATTAATCTATATTCTCGTATTAAGAGCTTCACTCTTTAGCCCAGCAGGATGAAATTAGCTACTCATGATTTGAAGAAAACATGCATAATTTTATTACCGAAAGAAAAAATAATTACAAGAAAGCTTAAAAAAATAAAACACACAAGATACTCTCTCCCAAATTCTACAAGAGAACTTTGAAAGAAATCATGAAGAAAAATGAGAGGTGAGCACCTCTATTTATAGTAGAAGTTCTCATCTTTCAATTATTCATTACAACTTTCCAAATCAAATACAAACAACAAACTTTAACTAATTTATTTTTTTATTTTTCTTTTTTGACTTTTTCTTTTTTTTTTTTATCATGCAGCAAATTTTTTCACAAGCCACCTATAGTAAATTTTGACATTTATTTATTTATTTATTTTCTAATAATTAAAATTACATGCAATACACGTGACCTCTTCATCTATTTCGACCTTGAAAACTGCAGAATTAGAAAATCTTATAAACTTCAACTTTGTAGATCTTTGCGTTGTCTTGCATATGGAACTTGAATCACCTTAATCTGATGCCGGAGTAAAATGTTATGGCCAATACACGAAACTTGCGTAAAGATGGAATTTCTGAAATTGTACACTGTCAGAGCGCCCTTCCAAATTTCTGACCTCCAAAATCCAAATGTCAAGTCATTTTTTTTCTAATTATGCATCCAAATATATTATTTCACCTACATACGAATAAAAATCATAATAAAAATATATAAAATGTAAATTTAATTATTATTTTATAAACGTACTAAATTAAGGGGTTTAATGAGATTATAAGTGTAAAATGATTAATTTCTCTTTTATTATGTGTACACTTTTTAATGTTCATCACAAATCACAAAATTAAACTCCACGGCGGAAATATTCTCAGTACATGTGATCATAGGCTTCACTCATGACCTTGGTCCAACTCAGTCTGGCGCCTCGGAGCATAAGCTCCTTCACAATGCATCAAAACTTGGCCTGTGGCTAGCGACAAGAGAACATGTTTCAAAATCTCCCGAAAAACTTCAAAATAGTACCTCATTAACCAAATATCCCCAGTACAAAGGCCCATGAGAGATATATCTGACCTTGAATGATTTTGATTAAGTGTCCCGAAACATGAGCTCTTTTACAAAGTGGTAGAATCTTCTAGCCTTAAACAAGGATCGTGACACCTGACATCAAGCCATATCTTCCACCTCAACTTTTTTCATTGTAATTTTAAAGTGATTAAACAAAAATAAAAAGCGATGTACATCAATGAGCGACACACATCTATGTTGGAGTTCTACGGTCCCAAGGATCGAATCAAAAGCAAGAAAACATGTGTGAATAACAACGACAAAGTTACGGAATACTTACATCGATCAGTTGAGCGACGCGACAAGCAACAAAAATTGATTTATGCTCGGCAGTGCAGTTTTTGAGCTCCACCATTTTCGGTTTTTGGATCATCTTCCAAGCTCCAAGCTTCGTCAAACGATTTTTGTGTCATGGGTGGACTTCCCTATCACCTTCGCATGACTTCGTAGCGTGCTAGCACTCCCGATTTTGCCACAAAATCATGAATCTAAGCTTCCCTTTTCCTCTTGGCTCACGGCAGTTCACTGCCAAAACCAGTGAAGAAATGTTGCCCCATGGGCGAGAGAGAGAGAGATGAGAGAAGAGAGAATTGTATGGTTTGATTCCAAATTTGTGTATCTAATACACACATGTGAATTTCAAATTCATTTCATGTGCATTTGTCTTTCAAAAAGTCAAGCAATAATGGCACCAACCACTTCTATCAACTCACATCACTCATGAATAGTGACTTGCGTCAATCACTCAAAGTGAAAGACATACATCACTTGATTGACGAATGATGTGAAGCTAGATGCGACTAGCGATTTGACGCTTGATTTGACTTGCGTGCCGCACTCGAATTCGAAATGCGAATGCACTCACAAATAATCCCGGCTCGGGTTCGCTAATTCCAAATTAACGAATTTTCCGTTGCGATGTAATTAATAATCATGCCTAGCATAATTACTATTCATGTAGCTAATGAATTAATTCTAAATTAATTCATTCGCCCGAATTAAAATCTAATTTTAATTCCGCGTCGAAATCTAAGTTCGTTTAATATATCGAATATATTATTTCTTCGATTAATTCCAAATTAATTCGTTATCTCTCTTTAATTGATATTTTATCTCAGATAAAATATCTCTGCAATTAATCCCAGATTAATTTTCTCTCTCTCTAATTAATCCCAGATTAATTTAGAGTGCGAGTCATACGTCATCGGTGAATCTTTGGGTAGCGACCCATGAGATCCCCGGATATGTTGGCAGTAAATTCGGTCGTCGGACTATCCGAACACGTAAGTACCAAGTACTACATTTTACAGATTTACAAGACAAGGTTGGCTTCTAGCAAAGCGCCATGCCTACCCAATTCTCCAGAAATATCCTTACAGGAATAAGGATCTATATCAGGCGTAGTATACATAGTATTGTGTATGTCGATCCATTATCGGATGATCACGTGCTAGGCCGTGGGATGGAATTGTGTCTGCCCCGTACGAAGCACATGTCGGATCTCTTGTAACTAGTCTCTATAATCGGATAAACATGACCTAGTCATAATATCCCGATAGCTCGAGCATATAAGAGAACGAGTTCCGTATGCTATGTGATCATCATCTCCACTATGACTGGAGTGATACTTCCATCTCGACATCACACCCAATACACTACGATTTTCAATATACACAGCATTGGCGTACACAGAACCTGTTAAATTCCTGGACGACCGCAACCAAAGTATATTGATTGTCGCAAGTATTATCGGTGCAAGTCTCAGGTTAAAACCAAATACACCTACCCTGATTTCGGACTTCCATAGACACATAGTCATATTACCAATGGAATTCCGAGGGGGTCTATCCAGAGCGAAGCTGTTTCCCGTACCATCGGTAAACACAAACCTCCTATACACTTGCATATTACACTTGCATGAGTATCCTATACCCAAATATATGAGAACTATGTCGTTGTGCCCTCACAAACGTACACAAGTGTAATACTAGTCTTTTACGTATTTATCGATGTCCGATCTCGATAACACTCTGACTAGGGATATTTAATGATTTATCCTTCATGGATTGATACTGTCTCATATCATTCTCAATCTAGGAACAAATCATAAGGACCTCATATCATTTATACATCTAGGTGATCTAATCACAAATGATAAGAGTGCAATCTCCTTTGTCACATAGTTCATTTGAACAACAACACCGTGATCTGTACAAATAGTGGACGCTATGGGTCATAATTGTCCAACAATCTCCCACTTGGCCTATAGCTAGTCACTCGAGTGTCTGACACCCGAAATATGTACGGTTGGCTCAAACTGCAGAGAAAACGCTTTCGTCAGCGGATTTGCATGATTATCAAAATTGACACCATCCGCAGGGGGACGAAAACAAAGTCGTCTCGAGGCGCCTTTTGAATCTCACATTTTCGGACTAACAACGGAGATCGCAAGATATATTTTCATATGAAGTAACATTTTGAGGTCTGATTTTTCAGAGAAAAACACCCCCAACACAATCTCAAAAGACCCTTATGTTTTTCCCAAAAAATCTGGATTGATACGAGATCAAACAGAGCTCCGAATCACACAAACAAATGCATGGCAGTGGATAATATAACACCCCACTGTCGTGAGTTGTATTAGATAGAAATAATGATTTTGGTTCAACAGCACAAAGTCTTCCGAGCTATGTCTCACAACCAACGGAAACTAGTGTGGCTTAGTCTCACAAAATTAATCCCTAAACAATTTAGAGATTAATGTCACACAAGATTTTAATTTATTTTTATTCTGGTTCTTCCTTTTGTTTTCTCAACACTTGAGAGAGTTTGAAGAAGAAGAAGATGGTGGCTAGGGTAAAAAGAAATTGTATATGAAAATAAAAAGATATTTTCTTTTTATACTTAGGGTTATTTTATTTTCAGAAAACAAAACCCTTTCCCCTTCTCATATGCAAGTTTCGGCCATACAAGGATTTTGGTATTAATTTTGCAACAAAAAATTTAATTACCATAATGAAATATATGTTACAAAATTAAAAGTGTAATTACCTTTCAAAAAGTGTAACCACCAAATTTTAAATCCAAGAGTTTTGCAACCTAGCATAACTCACCAAGAGTTTCCAAAATTTAATGCAAGAGTTTTGCAACCTAGCATAACTCACCAAGGGTGTCCAAAAACCAAGATTTGGAAATTCCAAAATTGGCCTCATTAAATTATATCATATATAATTTAATATTATGCATTCAATAATTATCATATAATTATTAAAATCATATATTAACTTTTAATATATAATTTCAAGTGTGATAAAATATTATTAATCATATTAATAATATTTATACATATGTGAGTATATAATTGGACAATCCAATTACATTAAATCCGCTACAGTATATTGAGCTAGCATGAGGACCAAATGAACCTACGGTTTCGAGCTCCAATAATCTCGAAATATTAATTAAGCTCTTAATTAAATATTAAGAATTATTAACTCCGGGTTATTCCACTAAAAACCTGAAGCTGCACTCTCGTTATCGCAGATGGTATATTAAGCTGAACCAAATCGGTGTTCATCGATATAGTCACTACATATAGATTAACCCTTCACGAGTATCTCGTAATTAAAGTCGGGTCATATTGTCCTTTATACCCCTCTAATTATTTTTACCTTAAGTACCATTGATTCTCTAATGAACGATTTATTCACAACCATTATGAATTTTAATCTTTCTATTAGTAATAGAAAGACTTGATCGCTTTAACCGTTCAAGTACTGAATCAGTCCTTAAGAAAGATACTCATCTAATTCTCGCAAGAAGAAGTGAACTCCATATCTATGTAAAACGTACCCAGCTACACACCAGACCATGTCCCCAAAGTACGTAGCTATTGGTCGGGACTGCTACACCAACCTCACTTTTGTAAATCAAATGACATAGCCTGCCATGCAGGAGTTCATAGTACACTCAGGATTAAGATCAATCCATATATGACCATCTAGTAGATCGAAATGATTTTCTTTGTTTAACGGATATTATAAGAAAATCATTTCCATTTAGGTCCAGTTCTATATGATCACATCATACAAGGTTTGGGCGCATTTAGTGTCCAAAACAGTCCGGTTTTTGTACTGCTGTTTGGGGCTGTTCGGGGACTGTTCCGGGACTATTTCGGGGCTCAAATTTTGTTCAAACCAGTAGCAAAATTTCAGTGGTACTTTTGGTCACATTCGGCAACTTAAAGGGAAGGGCAGAAAAATTTTTCAACTTCGATCTGGGTACCTAAGACGTTTCCGCTGTGCAAGGAAAGCGTTTCCTGCAATTGGCATCAATAGCGAGGTTGAAAAGTGTTCTTAACCCTTCTCTTTTTAATTTAAAGTTTATGTTTTTTTATATATTTATAAGAGTTATAAATATGATATGTATGTTTATATGAGTGGGCACAAAATAATATTCATATGATGAATGTTTTTGTTATTTCATGTGATGAATGAATTTTGCATTGGTCGTAAATTTTTTCGGCTCTTATTTTTGTAGTTGGTTTTGATTTTGGGATGTAAGGCCATAAGGCCATTTTTTACAATTGTTGTAATTTTATTTTTCAATGTAAAAAAAAATTATATTGTTGTAATTTGGAGCACCGAATTCATAAAAGGAGCTAACACCACCTTGGAGCGGGATTTGAAGACCAGGGATGCCTTGGTAATTTTATGTACTAATTAGATTAGTATAGGAAAAATAAGAGCCCGGTCAATGCAAAATAATTTTTTATGTTTTATGTATGTTTAGTTCAAAATATTTGGATAACATGTCATATAACTTAGGGTGCCTACTCTTGCATTTCACATGTCATAACATGCTTGGATGCATATTAATTCTAGACATGAAATATGATTTTATGTGATTAAAAATGTTTAAATTAGAATATAATATGCATGGAAATCAATTAATTGGATTAATTGGATTTGTGGTTTAAAATTTGAATTCTAATATATTGGGCTTAATTAGTGCATAATAAATTCCATTGGTATATATGATGGAAACCTAGATATAAATTTCATAGCCGAATCCGAATGGACGGTAATGTGGTCTGCACTTGGGATACAATTCCACGTACCATTAGATTTTATAACGCACTAAGATTTAATAAAATGTTTAATTAAAACCTTGACCATTTTAGAATTCCAAAATTTTAAACTTATTAGTGTCTAGTATTTTAAGAGTTCAAATATGATAGGTCACTAATATTACTCCAATTAAAATAGTTTAATAGAGTAAAATAATTAGTAGAGACTAATGGACATTAGTAGATAAATTTTAAGAGTTAAAATTGGTTAAGTCACTAATGGTGAACTACTGTAAATAAAAATTATGATTTAGCCGTCATAAATTTATTCACACTAGCAAAAAAAAATTTAGATATTTTATAAATAGAAAACTTAAACTCAAAATAGTGAGTAGAAGAGGGAGATACGACAGTGTAAGCTTGGGATGATGATGGAGTTGAATTGAGCCTTGAGAAACAGCGTTGTGTCGCAACGTTCACACCGAGCGTCGCAACGCGAACTGGGAATTACCTCTGGTGTTGTTCTGAAATTTGAGCGTCATGACACTTAAGGACTTGCGTCGCGACAAGTAAAAAATTGGGGACACACTACCTTGACCCTATTTGGTGGGAGTCGGGGACTCCAAACCCTTACGTCGCGATGCAGAAAATAGAGGTTGTTCACTGCTTCACCTAATGAGGTGAGCGTCGCGACATCTATAACCAATGTCGGGACGCGTGACCAGAATTCTCATGATCAAATTTTATCAATTCCAGTTTTATCCAAAGATGTTTATGGGCACTTTAAGGGTTTCGTATGAGTGTATGAACATACAATAAGTCATGCCACGAGCATAGAACATGAACCATGTATTGCATATGTATTTTCTACTTATTACAAGGGAACTAATAATTTCTTTGATATTAGATCGACGTGAAGACACTCGGAGATCACCAACGCCAACATCCACACCAGACTTGCCGTAATACTGTGAATGGAGTATTTATTTTGAGTTTTTATATTTTGAAATAAAGAATTTTTTTTCTTGATTCTTCAAGAGTTTTATCAAAGGTTTATCAAAGTGATTTAAAAAATGTGATTTCATGATTTTAGAGGCATGAGGGAGAAACCCATCTCATGTGTAACTTACGAAATTGACGGATACATCATGTGCACATGGAGAGCATGACTAGGGGGACGGCGATACGTAACGTCCCTAGGTCTTAGATTTATGGGCTAGGGGGACAGCGATACATAACGCCCCTAGACAATGGATTCAGAGACAGGATTGTGGCACACATTGGGGAAGGCGATACGTAATGCCCCAATGGCATGGGTTTGCACGCCTGGTTCTAGATCAGTGGCTTGGGGGATGGCGATACGTAATGTTCCAAGACCGCAAGTTTAGGCGTATGGGGTGGACGGCGATACGTAACACCCCATTGGTCAAAGTTTTATAAATCTTCAGAGCTTCTTAAACCGATGACTTTATGAAACGATTTTCTTACATATTTTGAAAGATAGACATGATTTAAGATTTATGAAATTTAGAAAGACAGTTATTTGTTGCGAGATTTCCACTCAAGTATTTCTAACATTGTTTTCCGATTTTATAGCTTCGCTCATTCAGTTCTTTCGGAGTCACCCCCCCCCCCCCCACTCTCCAGTTTTCTAGGTCCTTTTGATGGTGAGCTATAGTTATCTTTTAGAGACATGGATCAGGGACAAGAGTAATACTGCAGTCACTGGTTATAGTGGTCCGTCAAGTCAGTCTATATTCATATAGAATGTAGTTTGTAT
This sequence comes from Zanthoxylum bungeanum, assembly GCA_019454045.1. NCBI lineage: Eukaryota > Viridiplantae > Streptophyta > Magnoliopsida > Sapindales > Rutaceae > Zanthoxylum > Zanthoxylum bungeanum. The sequence goes on along the minus strand of SKCR01013348.1, from coordinate 283,392 downwards.
TTTGGATTCTTTTGATATATGACTTTCATATGATGGTATAAAGTACTCATATATTATGTTTCATTGTAGTTATGTAGTAAGACAGTTTATATATGTGTGTGTTTAAATCAATGGCATGGTAAAGAAATAGTAAGAGAAGAAAATGAGAAATCCTAATGTTTAGTCAGAGGCTTAGGTGGCAGTGGAACATGTCATATGTCGGTAATATTTTTGGATTGGGGATGTTACAAAATAAATACCATCGTATGCCAAATTTTTGAAAGACTTGTGCACTGTTAAAAGAGGACATCAGGTAAGAAAGAAAGATTTTCTAGCCGAACAGGTAAGTTTCATTCTCTCAACCAATAATGCATTAAAATACAAATACCCTGGTTGTCCAACTATTTCATGCATTATTAAGAGGAATACCGATATGTAGTGGTAAGTGGGAGGATAGTATAACTCGATGTGAAATCGGAGTAATACTGTTCCAAGCACTAATCCTTAATGGAACACAAATATTTCATCAAGGATGAAACTATACCATTAATCTTCGAATACACAAGAACCGCGTAAGTCGGAGAGAGTCAGAAAACAACCTGGGGTATGGGTTTCTGATCTCACCTCATAAAGATGTCTATTTTATTGAGGAATACCAACTGACTACGTATGAGGAAGTGATACAAGGTATTGACTCCCTATTATGACAAAGTGTCATGAGTCCGAAATGGATTCCATGTATACCAACTATGTTTAGATACTAGTTGATGTACCGCAAGGCATTGTGCCTATTGGTACTATATAAGTCTTCAAGGAAGACATACGTGGAATGCAACATACCAACGTGTAAAGCTAGGCTTTTAGCGAAAATGTATCGTTATCAACATTGTGTTGATTACGACGAAACCTTTTACCTGTTGCCACTGTAAATCCATTTGGATAATACTTGCTAATGCTGCATGTTTCATTTATGAAATATGTCAGCTGAACGGGAAAATCGCTTTCCTTAAACGGAAACCTTTTGGAGGATGTTTACAACATCCTGTCGGTTTTATCGTACTATAACAAGCAAACAAGGTTTGCAGGTTATTCGATCCATGTTTGGATTGAAGCAAGCATAGGGTTCTTAGAATTATCGTTTTGATGTAATCATAATAGTTTATGGTTTAATTCAAAATGAAAATGATTCTTGTGTATATAAGGAGGTTAGTGGGAGCGCACTGACAGTGGTTGTCCTATAAATAATGATAATAAATCATTTCTTGGAAATGATATTCCTATATAAACAATCGGCGAAAGCTTGGCTTTCAAGAAAACTCTCTGAGAAATCGTACATTGAAAAATGTATGTGACCTGGTGTCTCATACGCTTTGAGCATATGGATTCTTAAACAGGCCAATCCAAGTGATAGTCACTGGATTGATGTTAAGAACATACTTAGTATCTTAGAGATATAAGGATGCTATCTTAATCTGTGGAGAAGAGAACTTGAAGTGACTAGGATCACTGCTGCAAGTTTCTAAACCGATAAAACGACTATAAGTCGCTAACGGTACTATATAGTTTGAATAACGGAACAGTGAGCTGAAAATCTTCCAAGCAAGATACTGTTACCGAATAAACAACAAATACGGATTATTGCTGCAGCTGAGGCAGCAATAGAAGCCATTTGGGTCGATAACAAATCTAATTAGATTAGATATAGTTCTGTTAGCAGCTGAGCTAGGCTTCAGCACATGCTAAAGAATTAACGGTCTCATCAACGATCCAGATATATACTTCGATATTCATCTGATTCGTTCGGATCATACATCGTGACGATGTGATGATTGAATAAATCGCATCAGATGATAATCATGCAAATTCGCTGATGAAAGCATTTCTCAGCAGTTTGAGCGAATCGTACATAGTTCGGGTGTTAGACACTCGAGTGACTGGCTATAGGCCAAGTGGGAGATTGTTGGACAATTATGACCCATAACGTCACTATTTGTACAGATCATGGTGTTGTTGTACAAATTAACTATGTGACAAAGGAGATTGCTCTCTTATCATTTGTGATTAGATCACCAAGATATATAAATGATAAAAGGTCCCTATGATTTGTTCCTGGATTGAGAATGATATGTGACAGTATCAGTCCACGAAGGATAAATCATCAAATATCCCTAGTCAGAGTATTATCGAGATTGGACATCGATAAATGCATAAAAGACTAGTATTACACTTGTGCGCGCTGTGAGGGTACAACGGCATAGTTCTCATATATTTGGGTATAGGATACTCATGCAAGTGTAATAGGAGGTTGTGTTTTACCGATGGTACGGGAAACAGCTTTGCTCTGGATAGCCCCCTCGGAATTCCATTAGTAGTATGACTATGTGTCTATGGAAGTCCGAAATCAGGGTAGGTGTATTTGGTCTTAACCTGAGACTTGCACCGTTAATACTTAAGACAATCAATATACTTTGGTTTTGGTCATCCAGGGCTTTAACCGGTTCTGTGTACGCCTCTGCTGGGTATATTGAGAATCGTATTGTGTTGGGTGTGATGTCAAGACGGAAGTATCACTCCAGTCATAGTGGTGATGATGGTCACGTAGGATACGTGACTGGTTCTCTTAAATGCTGCAGCTATCGGGATATTATGACAAGGTCATGTATATTCGATTATAAAGACTAGTTACCATACATCCGACATGTGCTTCGTACGGGGCAGACACAATTCCAGCCCCAGGCCTAGCACGTGACATCCGATACTGGATCGAAATATGCAATACTATATATACTACGCCTGATATAAATCACTTATTCCTGTAAGCATGTTTCTGGAGAATTGGGGAGGCATGGCGCTTTGCTAGAAGCCAACCTTGTCTTGTAAATCGGTAAAAGCGTAGTACTAGGTACTTACTGCCAACATATCCGTGTTGGTTTGCTCTAAGCTTCCCAAGATCATAAATCAAGCATGAAACAAGTGTAAATACAATCAAAGAGCATAGACCACATGAGTTCAGTTATAGAATAGAGCAGGAAATGAGACAAAGAAATCAGGAGAAAGGCTAGTAATAAATTAGATACCGGACAAACAATAACAGAGGTGTATAATGATAAGATAAATTTTCAATGGTACTATAGAATAGTAAGTTTTTCAGAAATTGGGATAAGACTGAAATCTTATCGTATTAAGAAAAGAGGGAAATATGGATGATAGTGATCCCTATGTTCATTAGGGATAATATATAGGACAACTCTTGACAAGACAAAGATTAAGAGATAATTGAGGGTGAAACATTCTAAGTTACAAGAAGGCAAAGAAGAAATAGTCAGCATAATAGATAGTAACCGTACTTGTACCAACATAGGAATCAAAAGTACAGAGAAGTACACAGTTCTAGCATAAAATACACAAGATTAGGCTTACAAGGAGTATTACTAGAGAAACTACCTTGAAGGAATGTTCTAAGTATGAGAGTCGTTGATTAACAGTAAGAGTATATGAAAAGACTAGTTATGAGTTAAGGAGTCATAAACCCATAAATAGTTTTATATTTGAAAACTCGAAGAAAGAAGCTCATAAGTAACGAGGACTTAGTAAAGAAAAAAGAGAAAGATCAAATAGTCAGCTAAGATTGGAGCCAAGAAGATGTATAGTAGAATATATCTTATAAAGTCATTAAGTAGTTACATCATGAAGAATAGTTGAAGAACCTGAACTATATACAAGTTAAAAGAAAGTGAAGGTTATTGGCTATTATATAAGGTACAATGTGGGGTGCCTTAAACGTAAAGGCTAACTAAAGTTCTTAAAGATAACTAGAAATTATTGTTGTCACTACAAGGAGGTATGAAGGTTCCAAATCAAAATGGGACTAAGATGAGTTGGACAGCAGGTCACGAACATAGTAAAATTTTAGAATCGATAATTCTTGTGGATAGTTGAGATAAAGAAAGTCGAATATAGTTAGAGGTTTAGAAATGAGATTTCCCTAATACGTAAGGATAGCTTTGGTATGACAAGAGTTTTCCAAAAGTTTTAAACCCATAAGGAAGATGAGTATATCAGCAACGGAAATGAAGGTAAGGAATATAAGTATAGCAGAATCACAAGATATTCTTGAACCAAGACAAACCCGCGAGTTAGACCCCATAAATGATTCGAGGATGAATCTTATTTAAGGGGGGAGAATTTGTAACGATCGATAATCTCGTCGACCGATAATCTCAGCTACTGTTTCATTCTGGGACGAATATTCATAATATAAGTTATATTGAACACATAAACACTCATGAAGTAACCTTGGGGACCATCGATATTCCTCGAAGTTCCGATACGGAATGGTACGATGTTTCACTTCGGACATCCCATGGTGTTTGGGCCATAACTTTCTTATATTAAATCCCATTTTAATGAATTTTATATCACCGAAAAGCTGAGATCGAGAACTATAACTTCTGCGTTGAATATTTTTCCAAAATCTATCAGAAATATAAGTAAAAAATTTAGATGAATAATGCTCGAACCTATATAGAGAAATCTTCAAATTTCTCAAAGATTCTACACTTTTCTATAAGGGAAAAATTACAACCCTAGTATAAAAAGGGATACTATTCCCATATTCAAAAGAAGAAATTGGGTAGAGAAATGAATAAAAAACGTGAGAGAATGGAAAGGAAAGAAGAGAAGAAAAAGAAAAAGAAAAGAAGAAAAGAAAGATAAGAGAGAAGCAATGAGAAAAAAAGATGAGCAACAATTGAGGGCTTAAAGAATGAGAAAAAGGTAAGAAAATTTGACCCAAAACTTGGTTTGTTGACTTTTGAAAGCATGATGATATAATAGAGATGTTGGCATAATAAGGATTGCATATTGGTGATTGATAAGTAAAGAAAATGATTGTTGAGTTAGGTACCCAAATTTGGAAAATTTTAAGGCTTTAGTTAAAAACAAGAAGTATGAGGTTAAAGAATTATTTGGTGGTGATATATTGGTTTAGAATATATGGAATTGAAGTTTAATGGAATAGTTTGTGTGATGATTTTGATATAGAAATATTAGGGATGCTTTTATGGCAAGATTGAATTGAGAAAACAATTGAAGAACCCAGGAAAACAGGCCAGCGTCGCGGCGCCAATATATTCGCGTCGCAATGCGCATTGAATATTTTTGACAGATTCATTTCTGGATTATTTGCATCGCGACGCGCAAAGGCTTACGTCCCGACACGAACTGGAAAAAATTATGCATACATTTATGGAATTGGGATAATTTCCTTTATGATGAAATCTTAGAAACGATAAGTTCTTTAATGTACTTTTATCTGATACTTTGAGTAGTTGATCTATGTTAGACTCGTAAGCACTTAACTATAGGTTTTTATCAGTGAAAGCTTGTGTAGTTGGCAAAATGACTAGTTAATAAAATTGCATGTCGATGAATGACCGTTTGCTTAGATGTCTATCATGATTTGCTAGTGTTATGATGTGTGGTATGGTTAAAAATAAAAATAAAAAGTCTCTAAAGAAATAAATTAAACCACCTATAACCGATAATCGTGAAGCTACCCATGGGCGAGTATTAGGACCACCATGAGTAGAAATGCTACCTTAAAGGGTAGGTGTGTTGAAGAAAAAAGAAAAGAAAAAGTTGAAAAAAAGAAACAAAAAGAGACAAGGAAATGAAAAAGAAAATCATACCATACTGAGCACAGAGAGGCAATTACAGAGCATAATTGAGATATCTAGGTTGGTTTGACCCATCGGATCCCAATTTTTAAACGAAATAATTGGGTTGGCTTACCTAGGAATCAAGCTGTGAATGAACCTTTACACACACACAGTGAGTCTGGCATGATTTATTCAAGGACTTGGATTTGAGTTACGTTGAGTACTTTGAAGGTTCTCTGATTTCATTACTAGGCATTCTTTGAGGACAATAATATGTGTAATTGTTGGGACTATTGTATTTTGTTGTTTTCAGTTTGCATGTGTTTTAAATGACGTTTGTGGGTGTCTTCACTGTAATCCCTCACGAGACTATAACTCGTCCACTAGGGACACCTAGGGGTTTAAAGGCTTGTTGCATATGCTAAATGCAATCGTGATCCCTACGAAAGTGGCTTAGATAGTTTTTATTTATTTAGTTTAGTTTTTATTTTATTTTTGCGCTTGAATTGCTAGGGACTAGCAATAAGCTGGTTGGGGGTTGTGATAAGTGTATGAAAGTGTACTTTGAACATCACTAACTCTGCTTAATTATCTTGTATTTAATGTTAATTAGATTTTATTTTGTGCTTTGTTATTAGGAGAAATGGAATATAAAGTTTGGATCAATTACTAATATTTTGGGACCTTACGGACGCATCAGAAGCACGTGGGAAGAGCGAAAACGAAGAAAGCAAAAACCAGTTCAGCAAACCACGCGTCGCGACGCGCCTATCACCGGCGTCGTGACGCGCCATATAAATCATTATGCATACATTTTCTCGCAAGATTGGCACCCCACCGCCCAAACACCAGCGCCGCAGCACCCCGGTCGCCCCAAAACCCTGATTTTTGATGTCTTTGATGCGTATTATGATTCTGAGGCCTCCCTATATAAAGCCAACTTCGTCCAAACCCGAAAAAGGAAGGAGAAATCAGAGAGAAACAAGAAAAAAAAACAGAGAACAATGAGCCACAAACATAAAATCAAAGGAGGAGAACGAAGAACTTCAAGGAAATCATGGCGTCTCTCCGATCTATTCAGGCTATCTCTCTATTCCGCATGGAGAACTAATCTCCTAGGCAAAGCTAAGGATGAACTTTTGTATTTGAATTTCTATATTTATGTTATTGATTCGTAAAGTACTTTTTAACATTTAATACAATTGATGGTTGTTGTTCTTTATTATCCTACGATTTCTGAGCCCAGAGATTGTGTTTTGTCAACTCCCATATAGATCTAGTCTTGCTTCTTCTATGTGTGATTTGCGAACTCAGTTGTGACTGGTAAAGTTGTTTTATGTGTTGGTCTTCTTCTGCAGTATTGCTTGAGGGTATATTGTCGACGTTAGATAGCTCGTAATGATGACTTTTATGTGCCGTTAACATAGAGAAAATACTCATTGATTAACTTAGAATTAAATATGCATAGAATTGAATATCCTCATACTGTTAGTTTGGGATGTGAAACTTTCAGTTGAGTAATAAAAGAATCGATAACTGAATATAGGAGTTTGATACAAGAGAGATTCTCGATGCTTTGCCATATCTCTCTACTGATATTTCTAAGAATTTATCTATAGTTTTTATCTTATTTTACTAATCAATCTATCTCTTTCTGCCTTAGTTATTGCTAACGTTTTTGTTTAAGTAAACCAGTTCTTTGTAACCATCTCTCTGAGGAATCGACACCCCAACTATAATGTGATAACCGCAAGTACTTTTTGGGCGTAATCAAGTGGCATGCTTTGGGGGATGGCTGGATTTCCACTCCTGGCTCTAGTTAGGCGTATGGGGGGACGGCGATACGTAACGCCCCCATACGTCTGGTTTTCAGAGACAGAGATCAGTTTTCAGAAATAGTTTTTAGATACAGAATTCAGAGTTAGTTTTCTAGAAAGAAACAGTTTTCAGAAATAGACATTTCAGATATAGTTTTCAGAACAGATTTTTCAGATACAGGTTCACAGAACCAGATTTTCAAAAGAAGATTTCAGAAATAGATTTCAGAGAGAAGTTTTCTAGAAAATGAAAGCTTTCAGATAGATTCTAATTGATTTCTAAAACATGAGTTTCATAAAGTATTTCAATTTTCATTTTAAAAACCGTCCAATCACTTAGATCATTCAAACGATCTAACCCCCCCTCCCAGTGTTTTGTTTTGCAGGATCATGGAGGACGAGCTCAGGAGGATGGATACTGATGGCAGTCACTAGAGGGTCTGAGTCCACCAAAGTGGGTATAAAGTTTCAATTTTGTCAGTGTCAAAGTAAAAGTTGTATGTCATGCACTATATTGACTAAGTTATTGAAATGTGCTAATGTGTTTATTATCAGAGTTGTGATGTGTAGTACTAATGAGTACACTATATGAGTATTTGAGATGTATTTCATGTTGTTGAGTCGGGACAATGGTCCCTATTTATGAGAAAGTCATTTGAGATTAGTTCACGATAATTACAGACATATAGTCAGAGACTCAGGGGGATAGTACGGCCTATTCCCTGCCGGTAGCATCTCCTGGATTGGGGATGTTACATTCGTCTTTTAGCATACGTCCATGGCAAAAGACAGGAAAAAACATATTCCACTAATAAAATTGAGAATACAAATATTGAAATATATATCTCACTGCCCAAAACCCAAAGAAAGGAAAAAAAATATTGAAATGATCTGATAAAAAAAATATAAGAATCTTTCTCCAGAGTTATAGTTTGCCATAGTTATACCTAACTCATTTGAGAGACATTTGAACCTCGCACCTCTTTCTTGCATCATCTCGTATACCAATTAAACCCATATTTCTTTACTGAAAATGAACAAAATAAAATTCTTAGAAAAATAATTAAATATTGTTGTTTAAATAGACATTGAACTTGAACTTGCTTTATATCCTATTATGACTTTATAGTTGTATTTGTAACACTCAACAAACAGAAACATATTAATGAAATAAAAGGTTGGACAAGCACTAAACTTTTGTTTGTGCTATATCCAATACCTATACATATAATAGTATTGTGCATAAGAGCATAACCATACTCCTAACAGCTTCTCATTTTCGGAAAGGAATATGAGTGTCAGCAATCATAAGCAAATTCTCCTTCTTTCTAGCAGTCATCCCAAAATTCTCACTCATATCAAGATCTTCAAGTTTGATCCCATTTGGAAGTTTCCAATCAAAATGGTAAAGCAATTGAGCAAGTCCAAGTTCAATATTTGCAGTAGCAAATGTAATGCCAGGACAAATCCTCCTTCCTCCACCAAATGGAAGCAATTCAAAGTGGTTCCCTTTAAAGTCAATTGAAGACCCTTCAAATCTCTCAGGTTTAAAGCTTTCAGGATCATCCCAAATTGTTGGATCTCTCCCCATTGCATAAACATTGATGAGGATTTTTGCCTTGGCTGGTATTGTGTATCCTGAAATCTCACAAGTTTCTCTGGCTTCTCTTGGAATCAAGGGACCTGGAGGGTGTAATCTGAAAGTTTCTTTGATAACTGCTTTCAAGTAATCAATCTTTTGAATGTCTACCTCTCCAATTCTATTCTTTCCCCTGCATACTTGTCTTATCTCTTCTTGTGCTTTCTTCATTACCCTTGGGTTTTTAAGCAGCTCTGACATTGCCCATTCCATTGATGTTGCTGAAGTCTCACTCCCTGCTGAGAAAATATCCTGAAAATATTTTGAAGACACCATGAATCAGAATTTTATCTTTCAGGATGCAAATTTTACTCTGTAAAATTTGACAACAAGTGAATACAGGTCTTACCATAGTGACAGCTTTGACTTGATCGATTGTCAAATGGAAATCAATGCCTTTAGCCTCAGCATAATTCAAAAGCGTGTCAACTAGATCTTCCCCGTCAGGTTTCTTAACAACGCCGTTGGCAAAATCTTTTCTTTTCATTTGATGGTCAATGACAATATCTTCAAGAATCCTGTCAATTTTCTTCTGAATTTTCATCAGCGCAGATTTCATCCCAGTCAAGGAACGAAGAAACGTAAGCGATGGAAACAAATCAGCAACATCAAAACCTCCGGCAAGCTGCATTATTTCCTGAAGCAACGTTGTAAAATCATGCTGATCTTTGCATTTCTTGCCAAATGCTGCTCGCGACACAACGTTATTCGTCATGGAGAAAATCTTTTTGCTGAGATTGATGACCTGTCCCTCGGACATGGCAATGGATTCAACAAGATCCCACGTTTCATCTTCTCTAATTGATTCAAATGTTTGAACACGCTTGGCACTTAAGAGCTCCAGGACAGAAATTTTCCTGAGCTGTCTCCAGTAATCATTGTAAGGCGAAAACACGATGCTGGAGTGATCATATGACATTACTTCAACAGCATAAACTTCAGGCCTTTGTGCGAAGCTGATCTCATTGGTTTTTAACACTTCTTTGGCTGCTTCCGGAGATGAAATGATCACGGCAACGAGTTGGCCAAGCTGTAGTTTCATTACAGGACCATACTTGTTGCATAATTTTGTTACAGCATGATGTGGTAAGCCTAGGCCATGTGACAATTGATGCAAGTTGCCAATTATAGGCAGCTGTTTTGGCCCTGGAGGCAGCTTGCCTTTGCCTTTGGATTGGTTCCAATTTTTAACTAGCATTAAGAAGAAGAGGAGAAAAGTTAAGAAGAGAGAAAATGATGGTAATTGCAGCATTTGGGGGGTTGAAGAATCCATTGTATGTTTCTTTTTCTTTCTTTTTTTCTCTTTTTGAGTTTTGTTTATGAAAGAACTGAAACTCTTTTTTGGATTCTCGATGTGCTTATGGCTCTATATTCTTGTATATATACTAGATTTCGGATGGTAAGAAAACACAAGCGTTCATATTTAATTATTATTGTTGACCTGATACATATACTTATGTACCTAGGTCAATCCATTTGCTGATAAAAAAAAAATTCGTCTTTGAGTATGAAGAATTCATTCATAATCTTCTACACCAAATATTTTAATACACGATTAAAATTATTTATTTTTAATTTATTATATAATAATTATCAACCTTAAATTTTAAAACAAAAAAAAAAAAAAATCAAATAGGAGTCAATTTCTGCTCATTTGGTGAAACGTGACTTGTACATATTTGGTAATGGCGCACTTTGATTTCTCCATCTGTTTATTGTTTAATAATTAAATTCTCGGATGGCCATGTGATTTTTTTTTTTAATGGCCATATTCTTTATCTAAATTAATAGATAATTAAGTGTCTGGGATAATCAGGGTTTTATCTACGCCGTTTAAGCTCGGAAAGGATGGTTTGACGGCGGGATTTCCAACGATTCAAAAAAAAAAGTGATATGTTGGTGAAAGATTCGTCTCACATGCTCTTGGACACTGATCTGATTAAGTAGAAATGTCCAACTTAATTTATAATTACCTATATTATGATGATAATTAATTTAAGCCAAGCTCGTTATCATCAGGTTCTAATTATGGCTACGTATGTCCTGCATGTATATTCATATCCTGTACAAAAATTGATTATATGAATGCGATCACGCGTTATCAATTTCTAAGGCTAAACCAAAACTCTCTTTTTCAAGTTTATTAGAGTTTACCACAACAATCATATTAGTGATCAAGTAATAGAAAGCATTATGCATATAGGAAAAAAAAACACATAGAATGTCACAAATCAATTATAAAAGAGAATCAATTAACAAAGTTTATATTGGGTTCCATTACAATCCTAAAACAAGATCTAGTTGATGATGATGAACATAAACAAAATCATCATGTTCAACATAATAAACATAAGCAAAAGACTAAGAAAATAAGGTTAAGGAATATAAATCATGAAGGTTGTCAATTTTCAATCTTTAGAAATCTCCAATCTTTTCCATTTGATTCTTACTTGATCTTATTGTTCTTGAACGGTTGATGTATTTAGAGAGTGTTTTGGCCTTCAAATAAGCTTATTTTCCTCACTAAAAACCAATCTGAAGTAACCTTAGATGTTCATTTTTTTTTATAGAAACCATAAAAAATAAGTTTCCTAAAAAATCTTAGATGTTCATTTTTTTAATAGAAACCATAAAAAATAAGTTTCCGCATCAATATCACGATATTGGATTACTGGATGTCGTGACATCGAGTTAAATTTGCTCTCTGACTTAGAATGTCGCAACATTGAGTTACTCAATGTCGCGATATTGCATCAGTTTCATATTCAACTTTGATTTTGACTATGATGGTGTTCGATAAAATCTTTTTTGTAAACTATAAAGTTATGGGTAATTGAGCCTTTTTTCAAACTCAACTTGAATCACCTCAATTAAATATTGTATACAAAAATTATAGCCAAAATATTGAAAACTACGTAAATTAGGAAATCATTGGTGCAAATCGGGAATTTCAGAATTTTCACTCATATTTTCCCAATTCTTCATATAATGCATCCTAAACAATAAAATAATGAATATTAGTGCTTTTAACACATTCAAGACTATAATTTAGGGGGAAATCAAAAGGGTAATTTGTGTATTCAATATAAGGGAGTGTGATGTGTGTAGGGATGGCAATGGGCCAAGTGTAGATATTTTATTTTTACAAATAGCCCAATGATGAGTCTTTTATGTGGATACTTCGTGAAAGCTTGGAAAGTTGCAAGGATGAATGTTAAAAGGGAAAGGAACTCCAGAAAATTCAAGAAACACAACCAAATATTAGTCGGACATCACCTATGTCTGGCCTAACATCTTTCAAACTAGAAAACTCAGCCGGATATACCCCGAAAATTCTAGATCCTGCCGGACATAAATCAGTTATCAGTGAGTGTGCTGATTGTCAATCCCTGCAATCACGGAATCTGATTGATTGCTAGCCGGGACATGTAATTCAAATTACATATCTAGTCATATATATAATTCAAATTACATGTCCAGCCGGACATGTGTTGAGCTGTCAGTAAGTGTGCAGATCTTCAATTACTGAAATCACAAGCATGATTATATTCGGCCAGACTTATATCTCAAGTTATAAATCCGACCGGATATGTATCGAGTTGTGGCAAACACTACAAATTGACAGCCACTAGAGAATGTGAAGAGATTCTGTCTCCTCTTCCCATTTTCAAGTCTTTCACTGATACTATAAAAAAATGGCTTATCCCTTCACAAAAGGGGAGAATGATCCACCACCTTAAAATACATGATGAAGTTCAAAAACACTGAAAAAATTCTAAAATCCTAGAGAGGGAACCAGCAAGAAATCCCTTGGAGTTTCCCCTATTTTGGCAAGAATCGAATGACCACCCAACTTTTAGAGGCATCCTCTGAGCCAAACCACAAAGATAAGGTACAATATGAGGGTCCTCTTTTTATCACTATCTTTCTTTTAGCTTTGCCTGTTATATAGTATCTCTGACCGGCTCTAGGACACATCCGGTCGGACATGCATGTTAACACGCACATATCAGTCACGTAGTTACAACATCCGACATGACTCCTTTGAGGCCAAGCCTTGGAATATGCACCTTATATTTTTTTTATTTGCAAGCACTAGTATCATTTTTATTTATTATTGTTTTTATGTTAACCATCTGCTTTTATCATCTTGTTACTGCCTAGTCATTTGATTGTTCTCTTATTATTTTTTTATGCACGTTAATATTTTATTATTGCTATTATCGCATGTTAGTTAGTTTATTACGGATTAATTATTTTATTCATGCTCGTATGTTCTCACCTGTGAGGAATATCTGCTCTGACCTATTACAGGTTTGACCAAACATCACTTTATACATCCGGCTGTTTGATCTCTTTTGATATATAGTATGGAAACACATACATAAGTTCCATAGCCGATTCCGAATGAATTGTAATATGGTTCGCATTCGGGATACAACTCCACATACCATTAGGAGGATGGCCATTTCATTACTATGATAAATATATTCATACTGCCTTGTCCTGTGCACTGTTAATTTTGTGGTTACTAGTTACTGTTATTGTATCTGCATTGTTTCCTATTGTAACTGTTGATATTGCTTACTATCAATTGTTGCTCTTATAAGTGTCTTTTGGAATTTTTGTGTTTGTTACCATTAAGATCTTGTGTTTCTAATTTACGCAGTACATCCAGCCAGACTCCCGTAAGTCCAGCCAGATATTTATGCCACGAAAAATGTTCGGCCTGTAATGGACATATCCGATCAAGCCTCCACGAGGGTAGGCCTGCGAGATGAATACTTTAATTTATTTAATAATTATTTTTCCATTGTTGTAACAATTCATTTATGCACTTCTATATTTATTTCTTTTGTTATTTATGTCGTGTGTGTATTATAAATTATTGTTGCATTTTACAGCATTATAAGATATGGTGATATCTCTCTTCGAACCTAAGTATATAATGGCATCTGTAAGAGAACATTCTGAACCCAAACAGGTTTAAGATATGACATCACGAAGGGTGTAATGCGGCTTTAAAATTTTTTCGGTGTTTCATACTAAGTGGGGACTCCTTTATTCCCCGGTAAGTCCCATGTGGAATATTTATACTCTATACGGGTTATGAGCCCAACAGTATCATGGTCGTCGACGTCATAGGCATAGCGGTAAACTCTGCTTCTCTCTTATAGATGGTGACTCCTTTAGAGATAGAGAATCGACCCCGGAAAAATACCTTGTAGTATTTATGGCAATATTGAGGTTCACCATGTCTTCATCTTTTGCAAACCCTTTAAACCCCGATGGCGTTACATATCGAGAAATCATTTTCACTAAATGTGGTGGATTTGTATCTGATGATAATCATCACTCGTTGGCACATATCCTTGGGTATTAGTGCATTCATTGGTCAATTGAACCATTGGGTGGGGAGATCTAGTTATGGACAAGCCGTAAAATGTGAACTTGTTGGGCCTTTTCAATTGGGAAAAGTTTGCATTTCATGGTAGTTAGGTTAAATACATAGGATTTTCAACTGGTCATCTTGTATGCAAACCTTGTTGGGACTAGAATATTTAGTGATGAGTTTTAAAATAAATATGATTGTTGATATGTTTCGACCCAAAAAAGTCAAAAATTACACTTACCTTTGATTTTAGACCCGTCATTTTTAAACACTCATATTGTTGGGGTTTGTGCTCAGAATGCCAATTCCCGTTTTGTATTTCTTTGAGAATACTTCTGTAAAACATTATTATTATGAATAATATATGTAGTTTCTATAATATAATATATCTTTTAAATGGTAAAGACGGAATGACCTTAGAATGACTAGTCTTGATGCAGTTGCAAAAGCGTCGCAACTGACATTGAGTTGTATCATGACGTTGTCATTCTCAGAAAGTTCCTGGTCAAAAATTTACACTACTTGATGGTACACCAACGTCAATAAGAATATTCTCGGGTTGAGTAGCATTTGTGATTCTTAGACTTGAGATACCACTGTGGGCACATGAGACATCTTCTACACTTAGATGGCAGTCACGTCACCGATCTATTAAGATCAGACCTCCGCTTGTTCGTTGGGTGTAGATAGATCCTCAGGGTGTCCAGTGTATATCGAGATAGGATCCGTCAGTTCTGTGTACAGAGCATAGGTAGTCTATATATGATTAACAATCAGATAAAAACCATGGGCCTGTGGTACATTTTAGAAGTAAATTCTAAATGTTCTTTCTTGAGATTGCTAATAGAAACGTCGACGTGATAATCCCTTTAGAGATTTGACGTTTAAATCTATATCTCTAGGATATATCCGGATACCTGTGATGGAGGAATTATACATTTTCCATGACCTCGACCTGCATGATTCAGCGAGTTTATCCGTGGTCGTCATAATTTACGGGTGGATAAATTATGGATACGAAATTAGATTTTGTGACGGATATGTCTGAATCTAGAGAGTCTCACTAATGAAATATACTCATAGAGCACTAGGGCAACATTATAAATAATATTTATTATTTATAAAGTCATTTAAAGGTTAAACGAAGAATACACGTGTAAGGACCCGGTAGTCATTTCCTAATTTTTGTGTATTTGCATTTAATGATGGATTAATTTAAAAACACATTAATTAATTGTCAAATTGAGATATTTGACTAATATCATAAATATATATATATATATATGTATTAATATTTAATGTAAATATAATACATATATTTAATATATTTTTATTTAAATAATTAATTAATTAATTAATTATTTACTTGTTAAATAATTAAATTAATTAGAGTATAGATATTTTATAATTATGATAAATGTTGAGATGACTTAAAGATGCCTTTGTTGACTTTAAGTAATTTATTAATGTGTTAATGATTTCATTTTTTGCAAGCTGACAAGTTGGTATTTATTAAACAAATTAAATAAATATCTTTTATTATTTTCTTTGTTGAATTCGGCCATGATACAAAATAGCCAAGTGTAGGATATTTTTTCATTAACCAAATATCATCTAAAACTCCATTAAAAGAAAAACAAAAGAAGCTTGAGGAAGAAGAAGAAAGACAAAAAGAAAAATCAAAGAAAGCTTGGATTTTAGTAAGTTTCTTCAACTTACTATTAGAATGGAAAATATTCCTTATGTTCTAGGCTACATCTTGTGATGTTCTCATATTTTTCTATTCTTTATTATTGGTGTTTTTTTTTTATGGAAGTTTGTGGATAGGGTTAAAGTATGTATAAGATCATAGAATGCTTATAAGATGTTAACTAGCATTCTTTTGAAAGTTTAAGAAACTTGTTGCCATTCTAGAGTTATTGACCCACTCTTAAATTACCTAGATTTGTTCTATAGTTGTTTCATTGTGGTGAGGCTTGATTGGTGTGGAAGAAACATGATTGAAGTGTTGGATTTAACCAATTTGGTCTAATTTGTCCAATTTGATGAAATTGAAAAATTAGGGTTTAAGACCACTTCCAAATTTGGGGCTTTTCATTTATGTTGTGTATTTGGATGTTTATATGATACATATAAAATCTTATGTTGATTGGATATCATCTTGATGTGTTTTGAACATGTAAAGTGCAAAATGAACATTATGCCACCTTTGGAGGCTCACGGCCTTGGTAAAGATTTTGGGAATTTTTGTTGCATTTTGAGTTTCAATGTGTAGGACATGTTAATTTCATATTTTTAATGATTTAAAATCATCCAAAATTATTTTGAACAATTTCGGACTAAAATTAACAAAATATGAAGTTTTGGGGCAATTTTGTAATTACACAAAAATTTGATTTCTTGTGTAATATTTCATAATTCAATAATTAGATAATTCAATAAATATGTTTATTTGATTAATCCGAGAAAAAATTTTGAAATCGGAAAATTTTGATTTTCCACTATTCCGCTGCATTACCGGATTTCCGCCCTAAAACCCTTCAAAATGGTATCAGAGCGAGTATGATTCTAGGCCCCCTAATATGATTAGCCCTTTAAATTCAATGTTTAATCATGTTTTCTTAACTTTATACATGCATGTTTTGATCTAATTTGATTAGATTTATGGTGTATGACACTTAGCGGAAAATCCCTAATTAATAAGGTTTAAATGTAATTATGTATTTGATGCATGTTATATGGTCCGTCTTGTCAATTCGATTTATGAATATCTCTCTGTGACTAAATCCGAGACCGTGCCTCTGCTGTGAGGGTGTAGCCGATAGAGATTTATTTATACCGGATGTATATTAGATACTAGATAAATTCAAGCGAAAGCGCAATCCTGAACGTGCCATAGCTGTCAGGGTTACGCAAGTAGCTTGAGTTTATCATTGACGAGTTTAACCTTGGTACGTCTCCTTGTGGGCTTGCCTTAGCAGTCACAACGAGAAACGATCAGGACCGGAAACCAATGAGTCACTAGTGAGTGATTGACAAATGAGTTGTCTACCTGATGAATATATGTAGGCGAGACCGTGCCTCTGCTGTGAGCTGAAATATATTCACGGGATCCACTTTTCACTATTAGTATTTAATTTAATTATTAAATCTTTGTATTCTGTTTGGGGATTATAGTATTGCATGATTTAGTAGGAGGGGCATTTTTAGATTAAAAATCCATGATCTAGTTTATGCTTATGATATTATATGAAACTGCTTAATTTTTCTGCTAACCGTTTTTCGTGATCTATATGATAGATTTGCGATGGCGGCACCATCCACTAATCATTTTGCGCGTATGCTTGATGGGAACAAACTTAAAGGCACTGATAACTTCGCCGATTGGGATTTGGATTTGAGGATTGTCCTCGATTCCGAGAAGTTGGGATATGTTCTTGAGGGTCCACTGCCCCTTGCTATGGCAGAGGATGCTACACCGAAAGAACGCGAAGTCTTCCAAGCTTGGAAGGATGATGATTTAAAAGTTAAATCATACATCTTAAGTTCGCTTTCACCGGGGCTCAAGAAACAATACTATGGCATGTCAGATGCGTATAGTATGATGACATGATTAAGACAATCGTTTGAGAACCAAGAACAAGTTCTTGTTTACAAGGTCGCAATGGAACTGTTCCATGCGCGATTGGATGAGGGGCAAGCTGTTAGCCCGCATGTTCTTCAGATGATCGATTTTATCGATCAATTGAGGCAACATAATCTCATTCTGAATGACATTCTCGGCTGGAGTGTCATTCTTGGTTCACTCCCAGCTTCTTATCGCTAGTTCGTGATGTACTTCAACATGAACGGGATTATCTGTACCTACCAAGAGCTGCATAGGATGTTACTCATGGCAGAAGATGACCTCAAGAAGGGAGTACCGACTCGCCCTCCGAGACCTACTTCACTTTCTGCTTCTTCCCAGACATGGTCAAAGGGAAAGAATAAAAAAGGGAAGAAGAAGAAGGGTCTCGGTCCTCAACCACAGACAAAGATAGCAAAGCCCAATAGGGGTTCTGAAGACAAATGCCATAACTGCAGCAAGGTCGGACACTGGAAAAAGAAACTGTTCTGACTACATTGCCCAGCTGAGGAGGAAGATAACATCGACATCAGGTACATTTATTTTTCCAGTTATTAATATATCTTTGGCTTGTGAAGCCGTTACATCCAGCTGGATTTTAGATTATGCTTGTCCCATTCACATTTTCAATTTGTTGCAGGTGCTGAAGGAAAGTATGAGACTGAAGCCTGGAGAGATGCAGTTGCGATTTGGGAGTGGAGACTCTCTGGATGCAGTTGCAGTAGGAGTATACGAGATCTCATTGCCGAATGGGACATTTTTGTTATATGACTGTCATTTTGTACCTGTATGTGTAGCTAATATTATATCTCTTTTTGTATTAGATACAAAAGGTTATTGTATTAATATTAAGAAATGTTCTTTGTATTTATATGATAATCGTAATATTCAGATCCTTTGTTGTCCAAACCAGCATGGTCATTATACATTGCAAACTTCAAAAGATATTTTAAATACTAGAGTTAATAAATGTAGTTTACCTGTAATTAATAATACTGAACTTTGGCATATACGACTAGGTCATATAGGCATTAAACGCCTTACCCAATTGGTTAGGAATGGTTTGATACCAGATCTCACCATTGAATCCTATCCAACTTGTGAATCGTGTATTCAAGGTAAGATGACCAAAGCCCCATTTTCTGGTGATTGACACTGCGCCACTAACTTACTGGAACTCGTACATTCTGATATATGTTGTCCACTAAGTCAGACTGCTCACAGTGGTTATTCGTACTTCGTTACCTTTACCGATGATCTGTCACGGTACAGTTATGTCTATTTGATGCGATATAAATCGGAAACCTTTGAAAAGTTCAAAGAGTTCCGAAATGAAGTAGAAAAACAAACTGGACAATATATTAAATGCCTTCGATCCGATCGAGGCGGCGAATATATGAGCAGTGAGTTCATGGATTATATGAAGGAGAATGAGATTCTTGCTCAATATACTCCTCCAGGTACTCCACAGCACAATGGAGTATCTGAGAGGAGAAATAGGACTTTATTGGATATGGTCCGATCGATGTTGAGTTTCACAGATTTACCCTATTTTTATGGGGTTACTTTCTTTTAACAGCTGCACATCTTTTGAATAAGATTCCTTCAAAAGCTGTTCCTACGACTCCGTATGAGATATGGTTCGGTAGGAGACCAAATCTTAGTTACATTAAGGTTTGGGGTTGTCTTGCCTATGTCAGGGTGACTCAGCAAGATAAGTTTTCGCCTCGAGGGTAAAAGTTTAGGTTTGTCGGATATCCTTCGAATACGAGGGGATATCTATTCTATGATACCGAGCATCGAAATGTTTTCGTAGCTCGCTTCGCAAAATTTCTAGAAGTAGAATTTTTGTCAGAAGGTGGTGTAATCATAGACAGGTTGAACTTGATGAAGTCTAACCTGAAAACAACGAACCAACGGAGGAACCTGAAGTTCAATTAGATGAAGGACCTTCAACACACACACACTCCGTAGGTCACAAAGGGTATCAAGACCTCATGAATGCTCGTATTTGACACAAGAAACGAGTCTTGATGTTCTCTTAATTGAAGAGACTGGTCCTTTTACCTATAGAGAATCGATGTTGGACATCGACTCTGTGAAATGGCAAAGTGCCATGAAATACGAAATAGACTCAATGCATGAGAATCAAGTATGTGACTTGGTTCCGCTTCCTGAAGGAATTGTTCCTATCGGTTGTAAATGGGTTTACAAAAGGAAGCGCGGGCCTGACGGTAAGGTTGAAACTTACAAGGCCCGACTGGTAGCAAAAGGTTACACGCAGCGACCTGGCGTCGACTACGATGAAACTTTTTCACCAGTAGCCATGCTTAAGTCTATTAGGATTTTTTTTTCTATAGGTACATATCATGACTACGAGATTTGGCAAATGGATGTCAAAACGGCTTTTCTAAATGGATTTCTTGATGAAGAAATCTACATGGAACTGCCGGAAGGTTTTACGTCCAGCGAAAACTCAGGTATGGTATGTAAGCTTAAGAAGTCCATTTATGGACTAAGCTTCAATTCGACGAGATTATTAGATCATCTGGTTTTCTCAAGAATTCGGAAGAATCTTGTGTGTATCAGAAGGCCAGTGGGAGCATGGTCGTATTTTTAGTCCTATATGTTGATGACATCCTAATCATTGGGAATGATTTAGGTATGTTACAAAGTGTCAAAACGTACCTCTGTAAGAATTTCTCCATGAATGACCTAGGAGAAGCTTCCTATGTTTTAGGGATAAAACTCTATAGAGATAGACAAAGGAGGCTGATTGGGTTATCCCAATCAACGTACATAGATAAGATCTTAGAATGGTATAATTTTGATAACTGTAAGACAACAAACATACTGTTCAGACATTGGATTCATCTTTCAAAGAAGATGTGTCCACAAACAGAAGATACGAAGGTTAGAATGTCTAACCAACCTTATGCTTCATGTTTGGGTAGCATAATGTATGCCATGTTATGTACGAGGCCTGATATCAGTTTCGCTGTTAGCGTTACCAGTCGATATCAGTCCAATCCAGGTAATGACCATTGGATGGCCATTAAACATATCCTAAAGTATCTTAAAGGTACTAAGGATAAGTTAATAATTTATGGAGGAAATGAACTGCAAGTTAATGGGCATACGGATTCTGATTTCCAATCGGATCCTGATGATAGAAAGTCTACATCTGGATTCGTATTTACCCTTAACGGAGGTGCAGTTTGTTGGAAGAGTTCCAAACAGGGGTCAACAGCATATTCCACCACTGAGGCGGAATATATTGCAGCTTCTGAAGATACGAATGAAGCTGTGTGGATAAAGAACGTTATCACAAGATTGGGAGTTGTCCCAAGTATCGAGAATGAGATTTCGTTATACTGTGATAATACTGGAGCCATTGCGCAAGCAAAAGAACTGAGGGCGCATCATAAGTCGAAGCATGTGGAACGAAAGTACCTCATCATTCGAGAGATTATGTCGCGAGGGGATATTATCGTGTACAAGGTACCGAGTGAAGATAATGTAGCAGACCCGCTGACGAAGGCCATACCTCCGAAGTTGTTTGATAAACACGTGGAGTCGATGGGTATTAGATACAATCTTTATTGGCACTAGAGCAAGTGGGAGTTTTTGTTGGGGTTGGTGCTCAGAGCGCCAATTCTCGTTTGTATTTCTTTGAGAATACTTCTGCAAAACATTATTATTATGAATAATATATGCAGTTTCTATAATATAATATATCTTTTAATATGGTAAAGACGTAATGACCTTAGAATGACTAGTCATGATGCTGTTGCAAAAGCGTCGCAACTAACATTGAGTTGTATCATGACGTTGTCATTCTCAGACAGTTCCTGGTCAATGTTTACATTACTTGGTCAGTAAAGTAAACCCGTTGAGACCGGTACATGTCGTATATATGAATATATGATTCCAATGGTTTCTCAATGAACCATAAGTCTTGGAGACTAGTATAGACGTGTAGGTGTTTATAGCGGATAAACACTGAACGACTCACCGAAGATTCTAAATAGATGGTACACCAACGTCAATAAGAATCTTCTCGGGTTGAGTAGCATTTGTGATTCTTAGACTTGAGATACCACTGTAGGCACATGAGACATCTTCTACACTTAGATGGGAGTCATGTCACCGATCTATTAATATCAGACCTCCGTGTTGGAGTTCTACGGTCCCGATGATCAAATAATAAGCATAAAACATGTGCGAATACAATCGAAGAAAGTTGCAGAATACTTACATCGAGCGGTTGAGCGATGCGGTGGACAACAAAAATCAACTTTCTGCCTCCTCCAAGTCTCGGCAGTGAGCTGCTCTTTTCCTCCAAGAATTGGCCTTGTGATGTCCTCCATCAAGCTTCAAGCTTTGTTAAATGATCTCATGCTCACGGGTGGGTTTCCCTATCACCTTCGCAAGACTCCGATGTGTGCTAGCACCTTTGATTTTGCCAGAAAATCAAGACTTTCTTCTCCAAGTCTCACGGTTTTGCTAAAACCAGTGAAGAGAAAACAGAAGGCCTCCAAGGCCGAGAGAGAGAGAAGAAAATGAGGGAGAGAGAGAGTTCTTTTTTGGTTGGTAGGTTTTGTGTATCTAATACACAAATTCAATTTCCAAAATTAATTAATTGATTTTCTTTTTCTAAAAAAGTCAAGCCATTAAGGCTCCAACCACTCACATCAACTCCATCAATCAATGAATAGTGACTGGCGTCAATCACTCAAAGTGAAAGACATCAATCACTTGGTTAACGAATGATGTGACGCTAGATGCGACTAGCGATTTGACGCTTAATGTGACTTGCGTGCCGCACTCGAATTCGAAATGCGAATGGCTCGTAAACACTCGCAGGCTCGGGTTCGCTAATTCCAAATTAACGAATTTTCCGGTGCGACGTAATTAAATGATTATGCCTAGCGAAATCAATATTCACGTCGCTAACGAATTAATTCTAAATTAACTCGTTCACCCGAATTAAAATCTAATTTTAATTCCGCGTCGAAATCCAATTTCGTATAATATATCGAATATATTATTTAATCGATTAATTCCAAATTAATCGTTCTCTCTCGTTCTATGATATTTTATCCCGGATAAAATATCTCCGTAATTAATCCCAGATTAATTTTCTCTCTCATTAAATTAATCCCAGATTAATTAAAGTGTGAGTCATACGTCATCGGTGAATCTTCGGGGAGCGACCCATGAGATCTCTGGATATGTTGGCAGTAAATCGGGTCGTCGGACTATCCGAACACGTAAGTACCTAGTACTACGTTTACTCTGATTCACATGACAAGGTTGGCTTCTAGCAAAGCGCCATGCCTACCCAATTATCCAGAAACATGCTTACAGGAATAAGCGATCTATATCAGGCGTAGTATAAGTAGTATTGCGTATTTCGATCCAGTATTGAATGATCACATTCAAGGCCTAGGGCTGGTACCGTGTCTGCCCCGTACGAAGCATATATCGGATCACTAGCAACTAGTCTCTTTATTATCGGATAATCATGACCAAGTCATATTATCCCGATGGTTGCAATCCTTTAGAGAACCAGTTCGGTATCCCTACGCGATCATCATCTCCATATGATTGGAGTGATACTTCTGTCTTGACATCACACCCAACACACTACGATTCTCAATATACCCAGCAGAGGCGTACACAGAACCTGTTAAAGCCCTGGACGACCAAAACCAAAGTATATTGATTGTCGCAAGTATTAGTGGTGCAAGTCTCATGTTAAGACCAAATACACCTACCCAGATTTCAGACTTTCATAGACACATAGTCATACTACCAATGGAATTCCGAGGGGTCTATCCAGAGCGAAGCTGTTTCCCGTACCATCGGTAAAACACAACCTCCTATTACACTTGCATGAGTATCCTATACCCAAATATATGAGAACTATGTCGTCATGCCCTCACAACGCGCACAAGTGTAATACTAGTCTTTTACGCATTATCGTTGTCCAATCTCGATAATACTCTGACTAGGGATATTTAATAATTTATCCTTCATGGATTGATACTGTCTCATATCATCTCAATCCAGGAACAAATCATAAGGACCTCCTATCATTTATACATATTGGTGATCTAATCACTAATGATAAGAGAGCAATCTCCGTTGTCACATAGTTAATTTATACAACAACACCATGATCTGTACAAATAGTGACGATATGGGTCATAATTGTCCAACAATCTCCCACTTGGCCTATAGCCAGTCACTCGAGTGTTTGACACCCAAACTATGTACGGTTGGCTCAAACTGCTGAGAAGGTTTTCGTCAACGGATTTGCATGATTATCATCTGATGCGATTTATTCGATCATCACATCGCCACGATGTATGATCCGAACGAATCAGATGAATATCTGAAGTATGTATCTGGATCGTTGATGAGACCATTAATTCTTTTGCCTGTGCTGAAGCCTAGCTTAACTGCTAATAGAACTATATCTAATCTAATTAGATTTATTATCGACCCAAAGGGCTTCCATTGCTGCCTCAGCTGCAGCAATAACCCGCATTTGTTGTTTATTCGGTAACAGTATTTTTCTTGGAAGATTTCCAACTCACTGTTCCGTTATTCAAACTTTATAGTACCGTTGTTATGACTTATAGTCCTTTTATCGGTTTAGGAAACTTGCTACAGTGAACCCAGTCACTTCAAGTTCTCATTCTCCATAGTTTAAGACAGCATCCTTAGATCTCTAAGATACTAAAGGATGTTCTTAACATCAATCCAGTGACTATCACTTGGATTGGCCCGATTGTGAATCCATATGCTCAAAGCGTATGAGTCACCAGGTCACGTACATTTATTTCAATGTACGAGTTCTCGGAGACTATTAACAACTTTAAATCTATCCCAGTAGATCTATATTCCTAGAATAAAGGTTGTTTCTCCCAAGAATTCTACGGAGAATTTACATGAAAGCCAAGTTTTCCCCGATTATATTATTGGAATATCATTTCCAAGAAATGACATATTATCATTATTTTATAGGACATTTATTGTCAGTGCGCTCCCACTAACCTCCTTATATACACAAGAATCATTTCTTTTTGAATTAAATCATATACCATTATGATTACATCAAAATGATAATTCCAAGAACGTAATGCTTGTTTCAATCCAAACATGGATCGATTAACTTGTAAATCTTGTTTGCTAGTTTTGGTACGACAAAACCAACAGGATGTTATAAACATCCTCCTAAAGGTTTCCGTTTAAGGAAAGCGATTTTCCCGTTCAGCTGTCATATTTCATAAATGAAACATGCAGCATCAGCAAGCATTATCCAAATGGATTTACCATGGCAACAGGTAAAAGGTTGAATCGTAATCAACATAATGTTGATAACGATACCTTTCCGCTAAAAGCCTAGCTGTATATGTTGGTATGTTGCCTTCCATGTATGTCTTCTTTGAAGACTCATATAGTACCAATAGGCATAATGCCTTGCGGTACATCAACTAGTGTCCAAACATAGTTGGTATACATGGAATCCATTTCGGATTCATGGCACTTTGCCATAATAGGGAGTCGATACCTTGTATCACTTCCTTATACGTAGTCAGTTGGTATTCCTCAATAAGACTAACATCTTTATGAGGTGAGATCAGAAACCCATACCCCAGGTTGTTTTCTGACTCTCTCCGACTTACGCGGTTCTTGTGTATTCGAAGATTATTTGTATAGATTCATCCTTGATGAACTATATATGTTCCATTAAGGAATCGGTGCCTATAACAATATTACTCCGAGTTTCATCGAGTTTTACTATCCTCCCACTTACCACTGCATATAGGTATTCCTCTTAGGAAAACCGCATGGTGAGCAACAATTACATTGTTCTCTAGTGAGTTGTATAAGTCTTATACTTTGGTATCCCTAGGATAACCTACAATTAGGCACTTATCCGATTTGGGTTTTTGTTTGGTGTCATCCAAACATATGCCTAGCATACCCAAATTGTTCTGGAATGAGAAAACCTGGTTTCTTTTCCTGTTCATATCTAATATGAAATCTGTCAAACAGATTTTATGGAACCTTATTCAAAATAAGTTCTGCACTGTTTATACGTATCCGTTGAAGGAAATGGTAGCTCAGAGCGACTCATGATTAACCTTATCATGTCCAACAAAATTCGGTTACTCTGTTCGGACACACCATCAGAATGATGTGTTTCAGGAGGAGTCCTCATTGAAAGAATACTATATTCTTTCAAGTATATGACAAACTTATTTCTTAAGTATTTTCATCATGGTCTAACCGTGATGGTTTAATACTTTAGCCGATATGTTTGTCTATTTCGTGTCGAAATTTTAAAGGTTTCTGATTTATGTTTCAAAAGAAACACATAACCATAACGTGATGCCACATCCGTAATGGTCACGAAATATTCATTTCCACCTCTAGCCTAACTAGACATGGGCCCACTTGCTTCACTATGAACTAGGGCTAACAGATCGGTGGCATTTGCACTTTTACCAAGTAAAGGTGTTTTAGGCACATTGCCCAATAAACTAGATTCGTAGACTTTATTTGAATGGAATCAAATTTGTCCTAGTACCCACTCTTCAAAAGTGTGGATATACTAGTCTTGTTTAAATTGTGTCCCAGACAACAATGCCACAATATGTTTCAACTGATCAAATCAGTTTGAGCTATTTGTTTGTCATTTTATACGTTTGAGATTTATTTATATTCAAAATATAAATACTGTTATTCACATCTAATGTGGTTTATCTCAATATCATCTTTATAAAATAAAACATTTTAGTGTTCTATAATATAAAGGTATATCCGCAACGGATTATACTCTGATATAGAGATAATGTTTCTAGTCAAACTAGTTACATTATAACAGTTTCCTAATTTAAATACACACCCAAATGGTGGTTCCTAAACTTAGGTATCTACGGTTAAAACAGCGACTTTCGTCCTGTTTTCATTTCACAGATAAATCTCAACTAAAGTCAGTATCCTGCTAATAGCAGATTCTGAACACCAGCACATATATTTATGTATCACACTAAGTATTTAAAATCCAATTTTAATACTAGTAGTGAACATATTTATGACAATCATATTTGAAGTCAGAGCCTTGCTCGTTCTTCAATTCCCTCATGTTTGCATTGTCCAAATGGCAGTCACGCTTCCGCGATCCCGTTTGCCACAATTTAGGCAGATATTTTGGGATATGTCATTTATCTTCCCAGAAGATTATAATGATTTTGCCTTTGCCCTTTTCCACATTCCAGAAGCCTTT
This sequence comes from Zanthoxylum bungeanum, assembly GCA_019454045.1. Classification (NCBI taxonomy): domain Eukaryota; kingdom Viridiplantae; phylum Streptophyta; class Magnoliopsida; order Sapindales; family Rutaceae; genus Zanthoxylum; species Zanthoxylum bungeanum. The sequence goes on along the minus strand of SKCR01013348.1, from coordinate 255,976 downwards.
GGCCAAGCATTGGCCTTTTAGAAAGTCGAAGTAAGGTGCACCTTGCGCTACTTGCCTTAATGCAAACTTTGGCTTTGTCTCCTAGAGAATAGCCATAAACTCTCCTAGAGTTTACCATTGCAATTTAGTACTTCTTAAATCTAAATATAGATTTATGAAGATCCTTTAATTTCATTATCATACTTTAAGGATCTAATCCTTAGTTCTGATTAAGAAATTAAGGAGTCTAATTAGCAAGCTTAATGGATTAAGCACTAAAGTTATCATCACATAAATCTTCCAAAGATTATGCTCTACTATTTGCTTAAATCTGGGCTTAGGCCTAATATGTTATTTTATCAAATAAAGTAACTTATTGGTTTCCATGACCATCATGAAATTATTCCCAATTTGAAAAATTAACCATTTAAATACATTTTCCCTAGGATTATGTTTTAAATGCCTAATCTTTCAATTTTATCTTGATTCTAATAGTCCAACTATTTAATCAACGATTTTCGGTACTATTATTATAATGATTATTATAGTCCAACTATTTAATCAACTATAATTTAATTAAATCAAATATATTAATTATTATAATCCAATTATATAATCAACTATAAATGAATAGTTTGAATACAGTCCAACTGTTAATTAAAACAACGATTTAAATATTAGTCAACCTAACATTTAATTTATTTGACGAATGATATTTGATTGAGCGCGTATGGCAAGTAATTAAACGAATATTGCAAATTTAATTCTTGCCTCCCACTATTTTTCGGCGAGCCTCTAACCCTCTGTCGAGTACTCGGGAAACCGTGTTTCCTAGTGGGCTAGGATCCCGTTAAATGTCACACAATCTTGACTTTGGCCAACAAATTGTATGATAATTAACTAGGTAGATCTCTAAGATCAATTGGATCCCATCCAATTCCTAGATCCAGTAGGGGGACATCCAAGTCCGAAACATATATCCTATATATGCCAATATATCCAATATATTACCTAACCTTTTTTCCTCTGAATCAACTAAGACTTGTCTTTGGCACAACAAACTTAGTGATCCCAGTTAAACGGAACCCATTGACCATGGAAAGATTCGTAATCAATGTTGATGGACAAGAAGTGGTCTTGACTTTGGCCAACAAACCACAACTTTGAAAAGACACTGATATGGAACAACACTCTCGTGATTCAAATACATCCTCGACGGACAAAGGCCTTGACTTTGGCCAACAAACCAATGCCAGTCTTAGATCTTGAGTAACAATCACTCAATGGAAGGAAAAACGCTTAATATTTTGTGAGGGTTTTTCGCGTGCAAATTGGCAACCAATTTATTATCTTTGTTAAGGTCTAATCATCATACACCCTTAAACATGCATTCTAAACACATAATAAGGTGCGTAAATAAATAAATAATAAAGATATGCGGATGGATACTATACACATTGATCCTAGATCAAATCTCTCTCTTTCCTCTCTCCTACTAGCACAAGTATTTACTTCTACCCGTTACACTACACTTCTAAAGAAACCTCATTTACATTGAGGGGAATAGGTGAGAAGAGAAATACATAGAGTAAGGAGGTAATAGGCTGGACACGCAGGTCCAATTAATAAATTCTAAATTTATTACAACAATTTCTAAAACCCACCCATCTAATATCCATCTGATATACATTATTCATGCATCGCAACCATGTATTCACACAAGCATGTTATCAATCAATCTAATCAAATTAATTAATCTGATAATTAATGACCATCCAATGTTCAAACAACGATTTGATTTTGCGCGAGTCAAACTCGTTTTGCAAATAAGTACTTAAAGTACGTATTCTTGAATTAAATTAAACTACAAAATTAAATCCAATTCAATTTGTATTTAATACTAATTCGCTATTTAATTCCAAATAAAATATCACACTTTATTAACAAACCTTTACGACTTAAATTCCAAATTTAATCGTTACGGGTCTCAAAGCCCGATTAACGTCCAACGTTAATTTAATTAAAGTCCAATGGGCTTTTAATTAATTTCTTTAAGGCGTGGACTTTTGGTCAACTTAGGTCAAACCTAATAACCAAAGCCCAATCAAGGAGTAACCCCATAAACCTGGAAATATATTTAGGCCCATTAGGCCCAATTAAATAATTAAGGTCCATTAGTCGCATTTGGACTTTATGGAAACGGTTTTGGGCCCAATTGGATCCAACCAATTTAGCCTAAACCTAACTTGGTACAACCAAGCCCAATAAGCCCATTTACAACATTACAAGCCCAATTTCCAAAATTAGCCCAATTTAATTAAATTACAAAATCCAATTTCACAATTTAATTATTCCAAGTGTATAGCATAATTAATTACCCAAATCAATATTTCCAAAACACCAAATTAGCCTAATTAATCATGCTTATCATTATTAAATCATGTCCAACACAATTTAACAAAAACCAAATCCAAACCATGCTATACAAGTCTTGGCTTTGTGGATTTATATGTCCAAATTTTAAATCCAATCCAATTGAATCCAATTAAACATTAAATCAACAATTCCCAATTGATTCCAACTCATCCAATGAATCAAAAAAAAAAAAAAATCCAAGACATTTAGGGTAAATGATATTATCGGCCAAGCCTCACCAATTGGGGAAAATTGTTCCAAACAACATTTCATCAAATTGATCCAATCAATCCTCAATTAAAACACATTTAAGCATACTCAATCATCAAATTTCATAAAATCATGCTCAAATACATTTTACCCAAATTTTAACCCTAAGTCAAATTTCATGCTTTTACTCCGCTCGGATACCATTGTTGGATTTCTATGGTCCCGAGGATCGAATATTAAGCATAAAACATGTGCGAATACAATCGAAGAAAGTTGCGGAATACTTACATCGAGCGGTTGAGCGATGCGGTGGACAACAAAAATAAACTTTCTGCCTCCTCCAAGTCTCAGCAGTGAGTTGCTCCTTTCCTCCAAGAATCGGCCATGTGAGGTCCTCCATCAAGCTCCAAGCTTTGTTAAATGTGTAGGGGTTTTAGGGGCTAAATCCGGTAACGCAGCGGAAACGATGGAAAATCAAATTTTCCGATTTCAAAACTTTTTCTTGGATTAATTAAATAAACATATTAATTTAATTACCCAATAATAAAATTATGAAATAAAATTCAATAAATCAAATTTATGTGAATTTACCGAATTGCCCTTACACTTGGTATTTTGTTCATTTTAGTCCGAAATTGATCAAATCAATTTTGAATGATTCTAAATCATTTCTAAGATGAACTTAGCATGTTCAAAACATCAAAACACCAAGAGCAACATAAATCCCCAAAATGACCCATTTGGCCGAGAGCTTCATTAAGCTCCATTTTGTGCATTTTGTCATTTCATGCTTCAAAACACATCAAGATGTAATCCAATCAACATGAAACTTTATATGCATCATATACACATCCAAATAAACAACATAAATGAAAAGCCCCAAATTTAGAATTGGTCATGAACCCTAATTTTTCAATTTCATCAAATTGGACAAATTAGACCAAATTGGTTAAATCAATTACTTCAATCATCATTCTTCCATCCAATCCAAGTCTCAACACAATGAAACAACTATAGAACAATTCTAGGTCATTTAAGAGTGGGTCAATAACTCTAGAATGGCAACAAGGTTCTAAAACCTTAAAAGAATGCTTATTACTACACTAGTAATAAACTTCCAACATCATACATGCATATCACCTTCATCAAACTTTTATCCATCAAAAGTACAAAGAATAAAGAATAGAAAAATTCAAGAACATCTCAAGATGTTGCCCACAATAAGAGGAACAAATTACTCTCTAATGGAAGGTTGGAAATACTTACTAAATTCCAAGCTTTTCCTTGTTTTTCTTTTCTTTTCTCTCTACCTTCTTTGCCTTGTTTTAATGGAGTTTTGATAAAGTGAAAAGGTTTCTTAAACCCTAAAATTAAATGAAACAATATATACTTGCCCAAATGTAAGCCTTGGCCGAATTTGGCCTAAAGAAAATACAAGTTACATTAGTTTCATTTCATTTGAATTTCATTTGCCAAGTTGATAAAATGATCATTACATTTTAATGACAATTTCAACTTAGTCAACAATGGCAACATGAAAAATATAACCATTAAATTCAATTAGGGTCATTGCCGAAAATTTGACAAAAAATAAAGAAAATTGATATTTCAATTTTAAACACTTTAAACAAAATCAAAGAAGTCAAATCCAATTTGACTACCATTTCCTTTACTTTAAAGTCAACAATAAACACTTATAATCATTTCCTAACTTTCTCATTTGGTAAGATATTTATATTTTAATTATATTAATCATTTAACAATTAAATAATTAAATAATTAATTAAATACAAATATCTCAAATATATGTATTATATTTACTTTAAATATCTCAAATACATATATCAATGATATATGTCAAATACCTTTATTTGACAATTTATTAATGTGTATTTAATAATATCACATATTAAATACAAATACACATTAATTAGGAAATGACGGTTCGGCCCGTTCGCATGTATTTTTCGTTTAACGTTTAAACGATTTAAAAATAATCATCATAATTCATAAAAGTTTCCCTAGTGCTCTACGAGTATATTTCATTAGTGAGACTCTCTAGATTCAGGTATATCCGTCACAAAATCCAATTTCGTGTGCATAATTTATCCACCCGTAAATTATGACGACCACGGATAAACTCGTTGAATCATACAGGTCGAGGTCATTGCATACGTATAATCCCTCTGTCACAGGTATCCAGATAATCCCAGAGATATAGATGTAAACGTCAAATCTCTATAGGTATTATCTCGTCGATGTATCTATTAGCAATCTCTAAATAACAATCGGAACTTACTTCCGAAGTATACTGTGGCCACAGATTTAACAGACTGCTAATTATATATGGACTACCTATGCTCTGTACACAGAACTGACGGATCCTATCTTGATACACACAGGATATCCTGAGGATCGGTCCAGACCCAACGAACAGGCGGAGGTCTGATCGAAATATATCGGTGACGTGACTGCCATCTAATTGTGGAGGATGTCTCATACATCCACAGTGGTATCTCATGTTGAAGGACCACTATGCTACTCAACCCATGAAGATTCTTATTGACGTTGGTGTACCATCCATTAAGAATCTTCGGTGAGTCGTTCAGTGTTTATCCACTATAAACACCTACACGTCTATACGAGTCTCCCTAGACTCATGGTTCATTGGGATAAACAATCGGACCAAGTCACGATATACGACATGTACTGGTCTCAACGGATTTAACTAACCGACCCGTGTTAGTAAATCTTGACCAGGAATAATATTTGATAATATACATTTAGCAGTGACACTTCCCAATGTCAATTACAAACTCCCTTTGTAACTGTGTACTGCATTATATATTATCGGGCCTTTGTCTAATATATACATATCACTAAACAACATTTAGTTTCAATCTAATCGTAATCAGATCGAATACATATATAAAAACAAGAGGTGCAACCATAAATAAGTAATATTATGGAATAAGGGGATGTTCGTATTCATGAATCAGACATAAATACGGTTCGGATTGGCGCTCTGAGCACCAACCCTAACAATTTCTCCCACTTTCTCTTGTGCCAATCCAAGGCATCATATACACATCTCAATATGTATCGTATACACATGGCTCTCAAAAGCTCACCCAGTACTCAAGAGGTAGGCAACAAAAGTAGGTCCGCTATGACATATTGAGTTTGTCAAACAAACTCCATCGTTTCCCATAGTCAGCATCATTCATATTTTGTAGAATCCAAATTATATTAATATGACATTGATGTTATCTGTATTATGCTACAGCTACTAAGTTGTCCAAGTATTTAGGGATCAAATCCAAAAATACTATAAGGAAACCGCAAGCACAACACCAATTTAAAACTTATAATTTATAAGGTCACTATGAAACTTCATAAGTCAATACTTCATAAGTTGCATCTAATTCTACTCAGATAGTAGAATTCTTCGTGACACTCCCACTGCATCTTTTGTGACTTTTTATGACGTAGACTGTCTAACATCATAATTAGTCTCAAAACTAATTTGACCCTAATGGTTGCAGATGTATTCTCCATGAATTAGAAACTCGTTCTTAATATCTCAAAGATCACAAAGAACATGTTTCAAGATCCATCTTATGGTATATAGGATATCAAAATAACTCGTAACAATTACGATTAAATCGATATCTTTAATCGCACATTATAAAGTATTTATTATGTCATCATCAAATGATACATAAGATTGATTACACATTCTAATCAATATCTCTTTCGAAAAATGGATCATCATTTACGAAAGATTAATACTTTATATAAGACACACAATAACTGTCCAACAGTTATACTAACTGTCATACAGATAGCCTAGTTATGTTCTTTATTAGATCATATCTAATGTACAAATAATAGGAGTATCTCACAAGTCTCTTGGTTTTATATCTTATATAAAACGTTATATCGTATACAACAGAGACTACTCCCACTGTTTTCACGGAGTAAAGAAGATTTAGGTAAACCTTTTACCTAACAAACATCTCATTATTACTTTAATAATGATAATGTTGTTAGGATATATAACACTAGAAAGTAATTTGTATGCTCCCACTAACCCTTTTATCACATATGTATTCTATATACTTTGACAAGATCAGACAATCTGACGATATCAAAATAGAGAACACATATTTCTGGAAGACTTATCCGAGTCTACAATAGGCTCTATAAGCTAGCACACTAAACTGCGATCTCAGCAGAACACAAACTCTAGGGCCATTCCAGAATGAACTCTTCATAACAAAGAAATCACAACTGATCTCTAATCTGAATAAGTCATTCAAAAAAATGCCACTTTGCATTCTTTAGCTAAAATGTATAGTTTAATATCAACATTAACCAATATATCATTAATTGTTCAATTAGCGTGACTAGAGAAAAGTTTTTTCTCAAATCTACAATAGATTGCTGAGTATAACTTTTCTCACTGTCATACTATAAAGGTTAAACCTTTAATAAGCTCACACTGCTTTCGCTGTGCAAACAATTAGCACATATCATGAACTAATTCATAATGAAAGCGTAATCAAGTTCAAAACTTGATCGTAGTAAGTTATGAACAATCTTAGATCTATGGTTCAATGGTGAACTTCCAGAATCGATATCAAATATCGCTTCCATTATAAGTTATAGGATAAATTTTTCTTCAATAAGAAAACAACAGAACCATTAAGTATCAAATACTCGTGAATGATTCTGTTATCCTATTGGACTTGAACGAAGATGTATAAGGGTTGTTTCATTTTATTAATTACATAGTTCCAATTATAATTTATCATTCTTACATTTGACTTCAATAAGTCAAGTCTTTGCTACAATTGTTAACATCCAATGTTACACACCAAGTAATAAAACAATTTTATTACTTAGGATCGTAGGAAAGATATTCTATTAAATAGAATACAATATTCTATTAAACAGAATAAACGATAAACTTTTACTTATACCTCCAAGGTGTAAGTATTTTCCATTATATAACTATTATATAAAAGAAATATTCAAATCTTAAACTTTTCAAGATTCGGATTTTCTACCTATACATATCATATATGTATCTGTAAAATAATGAAACATAAATAAAAAAAAAAATGAACTAGTGATACTGGAGCATATCCCCAAGAGTATTGAAACTAATTCGGTAACATTCAATATCAAACGAATCAAATCATGTAAGATTCGATTGCTCCCACTACTCAATTCGATCAAGATGGAATCGTGGAAGAATAATATTGAATATGAATCATATTCACTGAATAACCTTAGAACTAATTGCTTTAAATTCAAATGTTTGATCGTATCAAAAATCTTTGAACAGTTCAAAGACATATAATGAATTTTAAGGATCAAGTTTTCAAAATACTCGAGTGAATATATTTGAACAAGTCAAAAATGTTCAATCTTCGTTTCATCAGAACAGATTGAAAGTTCTTGATACTTTCAAGACTTTCAATATGTGTTCCTTCAGAAACACGTAACTAAGTTATGACAATTCATCAACTAAGTTACGAAATAAAGAAAACTACCTTAAGCAATTATTATTTATTAAACTACATACATCCAATGTATCAGTTAAATAAATTTGGTGGTCCAATGACAATCATTGGTTAAATGAGATCTTAATCACCTACCTGAATACAATATTCGTTAATGGATAAGGATGTGTGGTGTGATCTAGTATCAAACCATCCTTTACCATATGGAATAAGCATCTAATACTTAAGTGATTAAACTCATAAAGCACCGTTCTAAATTATTTATTTTACCGAATAATTTTTCTTAATGTTTATCTTTACGTCAATGACACTACTAGTTATATTTAAAATATATAACAATTGTTTATAAAGAACAAGTAACTATCCAATAGTCACAAGTTCCGATATCAAATATCAAAACAATCGTTAACTAATATTTTAAATAACTAGACGGGAGATCTGGTATCCAATACCTATAGTTGTAGTATTGTGAAAATCGATATTTTCTATACATAACTATACACATCTCCTTTCTTTAGCTTTACTATTTACATTCAACTATTCACAACAATTGTAAATAATTGATTAGCAAATGTGTCGGACACATTGCCTCTAAAGGTAATTAAAGCTAAGAAACGTCATTACTAGATAAACAAATACCTAATGGGGCTTTCTTAAAGCCAGTCAAGAATCTGAGACATGAACTGATTCAAGTCAATTCTTACTGCATAAGAAACTATTCTCTCTAAAGTATTATATCCTAAAGTGATATCTATCTAGATTATCTATCATGACTTAGAAACTAAGTCACTAACCATCTTGATTTGAAAGAAAATCGAAACAAAAGTTCCCGATGGTTTTAGACCAATCTAATAATATCCTAGTCTAATAGTATCTAGAACCTTTTCTAAAATAACTGCAACCAAGAGTCAAGTCAAATAGCATATCAAAATATGTGTGCAGTGAATTAAAAGTTTAATTCTATCTAATATAGATTAAGGAAAACAAACAAGCGGCTATTTCCATAATAATACACACTGCCTAAGTTAAGGAATTTTAAACTTAGCAGTGTCTCCCACTATTTTTACTTAATACCGTAATCTCCAACGGAAAAATGAGAATTCAATATTAAATCGAATTCCATAATGGAAAGTGGACCCCATGAATATATTTCGACTCACAACAGAGGCACGGTCTCGCCTACGTATATTCACAGGTAGACAACTCATTGTCAATCACTCACTAGTGATCCAAGGTTCCGGTCCTGGTCGTTTCTCGTTGTCGCTGCTAAGGCAGGCCCACAAGGAGACGTACCAAGGTTAAACTCGTCAATGATAAACTCAAGTTACTTGCGTAACCCTGACAGCTAGGGCACGTTCAGGATTCCGCTTTCGCTTGAATTTATCTAGTATCTAATATACATCCGGCATAAATAAATCTCTATCGGCTACACCCTCACAGCAGAGGCACGGTCTCGGATGTAGTCACGGAAAAATATTTATAAACCGTATTGACAAGACGGACCAAGAAACAAGTATTCCAAATACTAGTTACTTTAAAAACCTTATTAAGCGGGGATATTCCATTAAGTGTCATACACCCTAAATCTAATCAAATTAGATTATAACAGCATGTACAAAGTCAAGAAAACATGATTAAACATTGAATAATACAAGCTAATCATTTTATGGAGGCCTAGAATCAGACTCGCTCTGATACCATTTTGTAGGGGTTTTAGGGGCTAAATCCGTAACGCAGCAGAGAACGGTGGAAAATCAAATTTTCTGATTTCAAAACTTTTTCTCGGATTAATTAAATAAACATATTTATTTAATTCCCAATAATAAAATTATGAAATAAAATTCAATAAATCAAATTTATGTGAATTTACCGAATTGCCCTTACACTTGGTATTTTGTTCATTTTAGTCCGAAATTGATCAAATCAATTTTGAATGATTCTAAATCATTTCTAAGATGAACTTAGCATGTTCAAACATCAAAACACCAAGAGCAACATAAATCCCCAAAATGACCCATTTGGCCGAGAGATTCATTAAGCTCCATTTTGTGCATTTTGTCATTTCATGCTTCAAAACACATCAAAATGTAATCCAATCAACATGAAACTTTATATGCATCATATACACATCCAAATACACAACATAAAAGAAAATCCCTAAATTTGGAATTGGTCATGAACCCTAATTTTTCAATTTCATCAAATTGGAAAAATTAGACCAAATTGGTTAAATCAATTACTTCAATCATCATTCTTCCATCCAATCCAAGTCTCAACACAATGAAACAACTATAGAACAATTCTAGGTCATTTAAGAGTGGGTCAATAACTCTAGAATAAACTACACTTGTAATAAACTTCCAACATCATACATGCATATCACCTTCATCAAACTTTTATCCATCAAAAGTACAAAGAATAAAGAATAGAAAAATTCAAGAACATCACAAGATGTTTCCCACAATAAGAGGAACAAATTACTCTCTAATGGAAGGTTGGAAATACTTACTAAATTCCAAGCTTTTCCTTGTTTTTCTTTTCTTTTCTCTCTCTACCTTCTTTGCCTTGTTTTATGGAGTTTTGATAAAGTGAAAAGGTTCAATAAACCCTAAAATTAAATGAAACAATATATACTTGCCCAAATGTAAGCCTTGGCCGAATTTGGCCTAAAGCAAATACAAGTTACATTAGTTTCATTTCATTTGAATTTCATTTGCCAAGTTGATAAAATGATCATTACATTTAAATGACAATTTCAAATTAGTCAACAATGGCAACATGAAAAATATAACCATTATATTCAATTAGGGTCATTGCCGAAAATTTGACAAAAATAAAGAAAAATGATATTTCAATTTTAAACACTTTAAACAAATATCAAAGAAGTCAAATCCAATTTGACTACCATTTCCTTTACTTTAAAGTCAACAATAAACACTTATAATCATTCCTAACTTTCTCATTGGTAAGATATTTATATTTTAATTATATTAATCATTTAACAATTAAATAATTAAATAATTAATTAAATACAAATATCTCAAATATATGTATTATATTTACTTTAAATATCTCAAATACATATATCAATGATATATGTCAAATACCTTTATTTGACAATTTATTAATGTGTATTTAATAATATCACATATTAAATACACATACACATTAATTAGGAAATGACGGTTCGGCCCGTTCGCATGTATTTTTCGTTTAACGTTTAAACGATTTATAAATAATCATCATTATTCATAAAAGTTGCCCTCGTGCTCTACGAGTGTATTTCATTAGTGAGACTCTCTAGATTCAGGTATATCCGTCACAAAATCCAATTTCGTGTACACAATTTATCCACCCGTAAATTATGACGACCACGGATAAACTCGCTGAATCATACAGGTCGAGGTCATTGCATACGTATAATCCCTCTGTCACAGGTATCCAAATAATCCCAGAGATATAGATGTAAACGTCAATCTCTATAGGTATTATCTCGTCGACGTATCTATTAGCAATCTCTAAATAACAAACGGAACTTACTTCCGAAGTATACTGTGGCCACAGATTTAACAGACTGCTAATTATATATGGACTACATATGCTCTGTACACAGAACTGACGGATCCTATCTTGATACACACAGGATATCCTGAGGATCGGTCCACACCCAATGAACAGGCGGAGGTCTGATCTAAATAGATCGGTGACGTGACTGTCATCTAAGTGTGGAGGATGTCTCATATATCCACAGTGGTATCTCAAGTCGAAGGACCACTATGCTACTCAACCCGTGAAGATTCTTATTGACGTTGGTGTACCATCCACAAAGAATCTTCGGTGAGTCGTTCAGTGTTTATCCACTATAAACACCTACACGTCTATACGAGTCTCCCTAGACTCATGGTTCATTGACATAAACCATCGGACCAAGTCACGATATACGACATGTACTGGTCTCAACGGATTTAATTAACCGACCCGTGTTAGTAAATCTTGACCATGGAACAATATTTGATAATATACATTTAGCAGTGACACTTCCAATGTCAATTACAAACTCCCTTTGTAACTGTGTACTGCATTATATATTATCGGGCCTTTGTCTAATATATACATATCACTAAACAACATTTAGTTTCAATCTAATCGTAATCAGATCGAATACGTATATAAAAACAAGAGGTGCAACCATAAATAAGTAATATTATGGAATAAGGGGATGTTCGTATTCATGAATCAGACATAAATACGGTCCGGATTGGCGCTCTGAGCACCAACCCCAATAAAATGATCCCATGCTCACGGGTGGGTTTCCCTATCACCTTGGCAAGACTCCAATGTGTGCTAGCACCTTTGATTTTGCCACAAAATCAAGACTTTCTTCTCCAAGTCTCACGGTTTTGCTGAAACCAGTGAAGAGAAAACAGAAGGCCTCCAAGGCCGAGAGAGAGAAGAAAATGAGGGAGAGAGAGAGTTCTTTTTTGGTTGGTAGGTTTTGTGTATCTAATACACAAATTCAATTTCCAAAATTAATTAATTGATTTTCTTTTTCCAAAAAAGTCAAGCAATTAAGGCTCCAACCACTCACATCAACTCCATCAATCAATGAATAGTGACTGGCGTCAATCACTCAAAGTGAAAGACATCTATCACTTGATTGACGAATGATGTGACGCTAGATGCAACTAGCGATTTGACGCTTGATGTGACTTGCGTGCCGCACTCGAATTCGAAATGTGAATGCGCTCGCAAACACTCGTGGGCTCGGGTTCGCTAATTCCAAATTAACGAATTTTCCGTTGTGACGTAATTAAATGATTATGCCTAGCGAAATCAATATTCACGTCGCTAACGAATTAATTCTAAATTAACACGTTGGCCCGAATTAAAATATAATTTCAATTCCGCGTCGAAATCCAATTTCGTATAATATATGAATATATTATTAAATCGATTAATTCCAAATTAATCGTTATCTCTCTTTAATTGATATTTTATCCCAGATAAAATATCTCTGTAATTAATCCCATATTAATTTTCTCTCTCATCATATTAATCCCGGATTAATTAAAGTGCGAGTCATATGTCATCGGTGAATCTTCGGGAAGCGACCCATGAGATCCCCGGATATGTTGGCAGTAAATTCGGTCGTCGGACTATCCGAACAAGTAAGTACCTAGTACTACGTTTATACCGATTTACAAGACAAGGTTGGCTTCTAGCAAAGCGCCATGCCTACCCAATTCTCCAGAAACATGCTTACAAGAATAAGTGATCTATATCAGGCGTAGTATACGTAGTATTGTGTATTTCGATCCAGTATCGGATGATCACATGCAAGGCCTAGGGATGGTACAATGTCTGCCCTGTACGAAGCATATATCGGATCACTAGCAACTAGTCTATTTATTATCGGATAATCATGACCAAGTCATATTATCCCGATGGTTGCGACCCTTTAGAGAACCAATTCTGTATCCCTACGCGATCATCTTCTCCATATGACTGGAGTGATACTTCCGTCTTGACATCACACCCAACACACTATGATTCTCAATATACCCAGCAGAGGCGTACACAGAACATGTTAAAGCCCTGGACGACCAAAACCAAAGTATATTGATTGTCGCAAGTATTAGCGGTGCAAGTCTCAGGTTAAGACCAAATACACCTACCCTGATTTCAGACTTCCATAGACACATAGTCATACTACCAATGGAATTCTGAGGGGTCTATCCAGAGCGAAGCTGTTTCCCGTACCATCGGTAAAACACAACCTCCTATTACACTTGCATTAGTATCCTATACCCAAATATATGAGAATTATGTCGTCGTGCCCTCATAACGCGCACAAGTGTAATACTAGTCTTTTACGCATTATCGATGTCCAATCTCGATAATACTCTGACTAGGGATATTTAATGATTTATCCTTCGTGGACTGATACTGTCTCATATCATCTCAATCCAGGAACAAATCATGAGGAACTTCTATCATTTATACATCTTGGTGATCTAATCACAAATGATAAGAGAGCAATCTCCTTTGTCACATAGTTAATTTATACAACAACACCATGATCTGTACAAATAGTGACGCTATGGGTCATAATTGTCCAACACTCCGCCTGTTCGTTGGGTGTAGATAGATCCTCATGATGTCCTGTATATATCGAGATAGGATCCGTCAGTTCTGTGTACAGAGCATAGGTAGTCCATATATAATTAACAATCAGATAAAAACCATGGCCCTGTGGTACATTTTAGAAGTCAGTTCTAGATGTTCTTTTTTGAGATTGCTAATAGAAACGTCAACGGGATAATCCCTATAGAGATTTAATGTTTACATCTATATCTCTGGGATATATCCGGATACCTGTGATGGAGGAATTATACATTTTCCATGACCTCGACCTGCATGATTCAGCGAGTTTATCTGTGGTCGTCATAATTTACGGGTGGATAAATTATGGACACGAAATTGGATTTCGTGACGGATATGCCTGAATCTAGAGAGTCTCACTAAAGAAATATACTCGTAGAGCACTAGGGCAATATTTATAAATAATATTGATTATTTATAAAGTCGTTTAAAGGTTAAATGAAGAATACATGTGTAGGGACCCGATAGTCATTTCCTAATTTTTGTGTATTTGCATTGTATTTGCATTTAATGATGGATTAATTCAAATACACATTAATTAATTGTCAAATTGAGTTATTTGACTAATATCATAAATATATATGTATTTAATATTTAATGTAAATATAATACATATATTTAATATATTTTTATTAATTAATTAATTAATTATTTAATTGTTAAATAATTAAATTAATTAAAGTATTATATTTTATAGTTATGATAAATGTTGAGATGACTTAAAGATGCATTTGTTGACTTTAAGTAATTCATTAAAGTGTTAATGATTTCATTTTTTGCAAGTTGACAAGTTGGTATTTATTAAAAAAATTAAATAAATATCTTTTATTATTTTCTTTGTTGAATTTGGCCATGATACAAAATAGCCAAGTGTTGGATATTTTTTTCATTAACCAAATATCATCTAAAACTCCATTAAAAGAAAAACAAAAGAAGCTTGAGGAAGAAGAAGAAAGACAAAAAGAAAAATCAAAAAAGCTTGGATTTTAGTAAGTTTCTTCAACTTACTATTAGAAAGGAAAATATTGCTTATATTTTAGGCTACATCTTGTGATGTTCTCATGTTTTTCTATTCTTTATTCTTGGTGTTTTTGTTTGATGGAAGTTTGTGGATAGGTTTAAAACATGTATAAGATCATAGAATGCTTATAAGGTGTTAACTAGCATTCTTTTGAATGTTTAAGAAACTTGTTGCCATTCTAGAGTTATTGACCCACTCTGAAATGACCTAGATTTTTTCTATAGATGTTTCATTGTGGTGAGGCTTGATTGGTGTGGAATAAACATGATTGAAGTGTTGGATTTAACCAATTTGGTCTAATTTGTCCAATTTGTTGAAATTGAAAAATTAGGGTTTAATACCACTTCCAAATTTGGGGCTTTTCATTTATGTTGTGTATTTGGATGTGTATATGATACATATAAAATCTTATCTTGATTGGATATCATCTTGATGTGTTTTGAACATGTAAAGTGCAAAATGCACATTATGCCACCCTTGGAGGGTCCCTGCCTTGGTGAAGATTTTGGGAATTTTTGTTGCATTTTGAGTTTCAATGTGTAGGACATGTTAAATTCATATTTTTAAAGATTTAAAATCATCCAAAATTATTTTGAACAATTTCGGACTAAAATGAACAAAATAAAAGTTTTGGGGCAATTTGATAATTACACAAATATTTGATTTCTTGTGTAATATTTCATAATTCAATAATTGGATAATTAAATAAATATGTTTATTTGATTAATCTGAGAAAAAGTTTTGAAATTGGAAAATTTCGATTTTCCACTGTTCCGCTGCGTTACCGGATTTCGGCCCTAAAACCCCTACACATATATACTTTATCCAGAGTCCAAATAAAAACCTGTAAAATTTTACATATACTTAACATACATACCTATAATTTTTACCACAAACCTCTCTTAAATTTGGAATTTCATAAGGTTGAAATCATTCCAAAAATTATTGCGATGTACATATTATACAACCCCAACCAACTTCAACTTCATATATGCTTTATCTAGAGTCCAAATCACAACCTCTAAGATTTTATATATATTTAACATACATACTTACAATTTTAAGACAAACCTCTCCTAAATTTAGATTTTCATAAGATTGAAATCATTCCCAAAATTATTATGATGCATATACTACACAATCCTAACCAATTTCACTAAAACGTACATATTTTTATGCTCAGACATCCAATTTATGATCCGTAGAAACTCACAGAATCATATTACAAAGGAATATAACATTTCAGAAGGAACCAAATGCAAACTCCAATCAAGTGAAAAAAAAAATATCAATGTAAGAAGGTACAATAATAATTTGTTATTGAGTAAAGTCGCATTTAGTAAGCTCAGTCATAATGACATTTTCAGAATGTTCGATAACATTTCACAAAGCTAAAAACAATCATATTTTACTTAAGTCACATTGAATTCAGTAACAGTTATAATAAGCCTAATCACAGTAATATTTTATTAAGTCGTATTGAGATCAGTCATAGTCATATATTACCTATGTCATATTCAGCTAAATCACAGTCACATTAATATCAGTCACAATTACAATTAGGGGTGTTCATAGGGTCGGGTCAACCCGCGACCCGACCTGCGCGGGTTTAAAAAAATTCCACCCGACCCGAAATTTATGGGTTGGGCAACGGGTTTGATACTAAAACCCGACCCGACCCTATAATATTTTTATTATTTTTCTAAACAATTTATTAATTTTTTTAAAATTTTTACTATTATTTCATTTTTTTTATTACTTTTGTTATATTAAAACTTTATATATATGGTAATTTTCGGGACATAAAATAACTAATATTTATATTTCAAAATAATTAATTCAATAAAAAAAATTATTTTTTTGGACGACCTGACCTGACCCGCACCCGATTGGGTTTCACCTCCGCGTGACCCGACCTGCGACCCGACCTCCGAGTGACCCGATCCGATCGAGTCTCACAAAATTTTAAAAACCCGACCCGACCCGTGAACACCCCTAATTACAGTCACGTTGAGAATAACATTTTATTTAAGTCACATTTTACATAAGTCATATTTTATTTAAGTCATATTGAACTCAGCCTTAGTCATAATTACATTGACCTTAGTCATAGTCACATTGAGATCAACCTAATATTTTTTTTTTTTTTTGAAATTGCTCATATAATTGAGAACAATTAATGCTTATGTTTGACAATGTTAAGATTTCATAATCTTATGTAACGCTTGTTTTAATAATAATGCACAGTTAAGATTTAGTTATATTTAAATTATTATCTAATAATTATTAATTATAATTAATTTTTTTTAAAAAAAAAAAAAAATAACACTCCAATTCAGCTCAATACCAACTCTATGTATCTTATGAAAATTTACCTAACTCTAATTTACTAAGCAAAATCAGTTTAATGACCACACGGGATTCGAACACAAAATCTTTTTTTATACGGTTAGTCTATTATAAACTGCTCAAGTCAAAAACTCAAAATGTTAAAGGCTAGATAATGATATTAAAGACAAGTTGCATTTCGTAATTGCTTGGTACTAGGATTCAAAGTTGGTGGCTAATTGCTCATAAATCGGCTCAGAAGCACCAATTTCCTGTTGTTTTAATTAAGTGCTAGCTTATGGAGTAGAGTTACTACAGTTGCTTCCACTAGCCACTACAATTAGTTAACAAACCTAATATTATCCTGAAGAATTTGACATTACCAAATAAAATATGAGTCAATTACAATTTCTACTAAATTGGTTGGGGTAGTTGCGTTTCTGACTTTTCATCCACCACTAAATAAAATCTTTTATTTCACCAAATAAAATATGAGTCATTTCTGAACTAAAGAATTTCCTTGTATGTTGTTCACACTTAAAACGTCTTAGTTTACTGTTTACGCATGAATTATAAAGGATAGTTATCTTATTTCCACAGTAAAAAGTTCAAAAATATTATAAAACTTTTTAAATTATTATTTTTCCACTCGATATTATAAATATCTATAATTTTTCATCTGAAAAATATTATAAAACTTTTTAAATTATTATTTTTCCACTCGATATTATAAATATCTATAATTTTTCATCTGAAATTATAAAAGTACATCATTTTTCACTTTAACATTGCAATAAATTATAATTTTCCATACTGAAAAGGTGAAAATTGACACACTTAAAATTTTGAGTGGAAAAATGATAAAATAAAACATAATATAATAATTTCGGACTTTCACTATTTTAAATTATTAATTGAGTCAATTTCTACTAATTTTTTTAGTTCCAATTTTTTCAAGCAAACTTAAGAGAGTTGGGTGTTCAATCACAGACACATATTAGCAGTGGAAAAGAACCGAAGGTACTTTATTTTGAATTCTATGAAAGAAAGAGAAAATTTGGGCTAGAGCGAAAGAATTATGAGACCTCGGCATAAAATTAAGAAAAAATAATTTAAAAAGGGAAGAAAAAAATTTAGAAAACCTTCGTCTCAATACAAATCAGTAGGGGTGTTCATTGGGTCGGGTCGATCCGCGACCCGACCCGACCCGGTCGAGTTTAGTAATTTTAAAATTCATTTTCGGGTCAATTTGGACCCGACCCGAAATGTCGGGTCGGGTCGGGTCACGGGTTTAGTTCAGAAAAATCGGGTTGGACCGACCCGACCCGAAGTAAATGATAATTATAATATATAAATATATTTTTAATGATACATTTTTGACAATAAATAAGTTTAGCTTAAATGACAGGGTCATCATTTAGTCTTCAAAAAAGTCCAGGTTTGAATCCCCACTTCAACCACATTCGAAATTTTTATAATTATAATATATATATTTTATGATACAATTTTACCCAGAATTAATTGTTGCTCGAGTGGCAAAGTGTGTACTTGGTGTTCAATAGGTCCCAAGTTCGAATCTTCTCTTCCACAATTTCGAATTTTTTTTCTTTCATTAAAAAGAAAATGGTATTGCTAGCGCTGGGAATCGAACCTAAGATTTCCAGCATATTAATTAGAGCTTTTTCCATTTCAGCTACGTACACATCTTGTAAAATTTAGATCAAAAAAATTATTTATTATATTTACTGCATATTATATTGACCCGACCCGCAGTTTTTTGACCCGACCCGCGTAGGTCATGTACTTAATTTTCGGGTTTCGGGTCAACTGACCCGATTGACCCGACCCGATCTGGTCATTAAAAAATCAAAAAAACCCGACTCGACCTGACCGTGAAAACCCCTACAAATCAGGACAATAAAACAAACTTTAAATTGAAAAGCTACACGGTATCATCTCAAACTACAAAAGGATCCTCTCACAAATGTGGTTAACATATGACAATTAAGTATGCAACAGATACTAGTTTCTATTTTAAGCGATGTTTGAAATAGTTTGCAAGCATAATTTTTAAGAGCACAGGTCATGTTTACACCAACCATGTGTGTCATGATTCATCTACATCAGCTTCAGCAGCAGCTATCTCAGAGTCCAATTTGTCTATTAACTGCCAGCCTATGAAATTAGCGACCGATGTCATGTCAAGAATGACGCTTGCATCTTTTCTGTCGATTACACTTAGGGCGTGCCATCTATCTAGGGAAATGAAATGTTTGTCATCGATGTTGGCTATAAAAGGACATTTTCACTCCTTCTTCCATTTTTTCTTGCAATTTTCCTCACTTAAGCACTAAATCCCAAACTTTACTCCTTCAATCCTCCAATGATGTCCGCATCTTCTGCTCTCGAACTCCCCAAAATTTCTACTTCCTTAGATTACCGAAAAGCCCTGAGAGACATTTTCCATTGATGTTGCCCACCTGATTTTGTTGGATGCGACGAGGGATGTCTGCTCTCTTGGCCCTGCATTTACTGATGAACCCGCCATATCCAGTGCTCCTTTGGCTCAACTTTTCCATCTGATGGGTGATCTTCCTCTGTCTCAACCTTTGCCTATTTTTTCGCTCAGTCAAGCCAATGCTATTCGCACTTGGCCTGCATCAGATCCAATCTTTAGGGATTGGTTTCATCGCATGGAGGCTAATGGGGCAACGAAACGACTTTTTGAGCAATCATGTATTGTCCATCTCCTTGAGATTTCCCTTCATATTCCAGCCTATAATTATCTTTTGTTTCCAGTCGTCGTTCTTTTTTGGTCATTTGAGTACAACACCTTCATTTTCCCATCGGTCATATGACCATTACTCTGCGCGATATAAGCTCTTTGACAGGTTTGTCCCCTCCGGACACTGTCATTAAAACATGTACCAAATTTAAAACTACCTCTCCATTCTTTGAAGGCTCTTGCTTCAACTTCTATTACACCCTGTCTAGCCAAATATATACTTTGCCTATCCAACCAAAAACCTATTGTTGGCTACCTTCATATGTCATCTAAGATAGCTAGCGACCGTCTTCTGGATCTAACCTCTTTTATCTTGGTCGCCTTTTATTGGGGGTTGTCAGCTTTGACCAAACAATTTCGCTCTGGCTCCTCCCCCATCGCTTCTGGTCCACTCTGGTTGGTCCAATTATGGCTTAGAGCGTATTTTTCACTTTTTGGCTCTATCGAGTCCAATCACTCTAGCTCCTGCACATGCCTTTTGTTGGGTTTCTAGTTTGTCCCAAGATCGATTTCAAGCAATGAAATCATGTATGAAGACTCAAACAAAGTATGGCAGAATCATACTTACATTGATCGGATTTTGATGCGATAAACACAAGCCCTTTGCTCCATTGAAGCTCTCGGCTTTGACAGATTTTTGTGCTCCAAAATTCGGCCAGGGTGGTCCTTCAAGCTCCAAGCTTTGGATGTGATTCCATGCCCATGGATGAGTTTCCCTATCACTTTCGCAAGACTCCGGAAGTATGCTAGCACTCGGTAATTTTTACCACAAAAATCACCTATTTGTTTCTCATTGTTCTCGGCTTTTGAGAACAATTTTGAGAGGATTTGGCCCTTGGCCGTGAGAGAGAGAGAAGAAGTGAGGAAGATGTATTGTGTTAGTTGGTTTGTGTATCTAATACACATAATTGATTTTCCAAAATCAATAATAAACATATACCAAATTTGAATTTCCAATGTAAAAAAAGGTACAAGTATTAAAGCCATCCAACCACTACCATCAATCACTCAAAAGTGACTAGTTGTCACATCACTCAAAGTGACTAATGATTTGACGCTTGATGTGACTTGTGGGCCGCACTTAAAATCGCAATGCGAGTGCGCCCGCAAACACTCCCGGGCTCGGGTTCGCTAATTCCGAATTAACGAATTTTCCATTGCGACGCAATTAAATAATTATGCCTAGCAAAATTACTATTCACGTCGCTAATGAATTAATTCTAAATTAACTCTTACGCCCAAATTAAAATCTAATTTAAATTCCGCGTCGAAATCCAATTTCCTATAATATATCAAATATATTATTTTATCGATTAATTCCAAATTAATCGTTCTCTCTCTTTAAATAATATTTTAGATAAAATATCACCGTAATTAATCCCAGATTAATTTTCTCTCTCATATAATTAATCCCAGATTAATAAAGTGTGAGTTATACGTCATCGGTGAATCTTCGGGAAGCGACCCATAAAATCCCCGGATATGTTGACAGTAAATTCGGTCGTCGGACTATCCGAACACGTACGTACCTAGTACTACGCTTTTACCGATTTACAAGACATGGTTGGCTTCTAGCAAAGCACCGTGCCTACCCAATTCTCCAGAAATATTCTTACTGGAATATGTGATCTATATCAGGCGTATTATACGTAGTATTTCATATTTCGATCCAGCATCGGATGTCACGTGCAAGGCCTGGGGCTGGAATTGTGTCTGCCCCGTACGAAGCACATATCGGATCTCTGGTAACTAGTCTCTATAATCGGATAAACATGATCTAGTCATAATATCCCGATAGCTGCAGCATATAAGAGAACCAGTTCTGTATCCTACGTGATCATCATCTCCACTATGACTGGAGTGATACTTCCATCTTGACATCACACCCAATACACTACGATTCTCAATATACCCAGAAGAGGCGTACACAGAACCTGTTAAAGCCCTGGACGACCAAAACCAAATATATTGATTGTCGGAAGTATTAGCGGTGCAAGTCTCAGGTTAAGACCAAATACACATACCCTGATTCAGACTTCCATAGACACATAGTCATACTACTAATGGAATTCCGAGGGGTCTATCCAGAGAGAAGATGTTTACGTACCATCGGTAAACACAATCTCCTATTACACTTGCATGAGTATCATATACCCAAATATATGATAACTCTGTCGTTATGCTCCCACAACACCCACAAGTGTAATACTAGTCTTTTACGCATTATCGATGTCCAATCTCGATAATACTCCAACTAGGGATATTTAATGATTAAACCTTCGTGAATTGATACTGTCTCATATCATCTCAATCCGGAACTAATCATATGGACCTTTTGTCATTTATACATCTAGGTAATCCAATTACAAATGATAAAAGGGTAATTTCCTTTGTCACATAGTTAATCTGTACAACAACACCATGATCTGTACAAATAGTGATGTTATGGGTCATAATTGTCCAACAATCTCCCACTTGGCCTATAGCCAATCACTCAAGCGTCCTACACCCGAACTATGTACGGTTCGCTCACACTTCTGCTGAGGAAAAGCTTTCGTCAGCGGATTTGCAGGGTTATTATCTGATGCGATTTATTCGATCATCACATCGCCACGATGTATGATCCGAACGAATTAGATGAATATTTGAAGTATATATATGGATCGTTGATGAGACCATTAATTCTTTAGCCTGTGCTGAAGCCTAGCTCAGCTGCTAACAGAACTACTCATAATCTAATTAGGATTATTATCTACCCAAATGGCTCATATTGCTGCCTCAGCTGCAGCAATAACCCGCTTGTGTTGTTTATTCGGTAACAGTATCTTGCATGGAAGATTTCCAGCATACTGTTTCGTTATTCAAACTTTATAGTACCTTTTCGACTTATAGTCGTTATTATCGGTTTGGAAACTTGCAACAGTGAACCTGTTCACTTCAAGTTCTCATTCTCCATAGAATAAGAAAGCATCATTAGTTCATCTAAGATACTTAAGGATGTTCTTAACATCAATCCAGTGACTATCACATGGATTGCCCCGATTGTGACTCCATATGCTCAAAGCGTATGAGACACCAGGTCGCGTACATTTATTTCAATGTATGAGTTCTCGGAGAGTGTCAACAACATTAAATCTATCCTAGTAGATCTTTATTCCTAGAATAAGGTTGTTTCTCCCAAGAATTCTACGGAGAATTATTCATGAAAGCCAAGCTTTCACCGATTGATTTACGGGAATCTCATTTCCAATAAATGACTTGTCATCATTTTATAGGACAATCACTGTCAGTGCGCTCCCACTAACCTCCTTATATACACAAGAATTAATTTCGTTTTGAATTAAATCATATACCATTATGATTACATCAAAACGATAATTCCAAGAACGCTATGCTTGCTTCAATCTATACATTGATCGAATAACCTGCAAACCTTGTTTGCTAGTTTTGGTACGAAAAAACCGTCAGGATGTTGTAAACATCCTCCAAAAGGTTTCCGTTAAGGAAAGCGGTTTTGGCGTTCAGCTACCATATTTCATAAATGAAACATGCAGTATAAGCAAGCATTATCCAAATGGATTTATCCATGGCAACGATTAAAAGGTTTCGTCGTAATCGACACAATGTTGATAACGATATATTTTCGCTACAAGCCTAGCTTAGTACGTTGGTATGTTGCCTTCCATGTATGTCTTCCTTGAAGACATATATAGTACCTATAGGCACAATGCCTTGCGATACATCAACTAGTATCCAAACTTAGTTGATATACATGGAATCCATTTCGGACATCATGGCACTTCGCCATAATAGGGAGTCGATACCTTGTATCACTTCCTCATACGTAGTCAGTTCGTATTACTCAATAAGATTGACATCTTTCTGAGGTGAGATCAGAAACCCATACCTCGTAGGTTGTTTTCTGACTCTCTCCGACTTACGTGGTTCTTATGTATTCGAAGATTATTGTATAATTTCATCCTTGATGAACTATTTGTGTTCCATTAAGGAATCGATGCCTGGAATAGTATTACTATGATTTTCATCGAGTTTTACTTTCCTCCCACTTACCACTGCATATAGGTATTCCTCTTAGGAAAACCGCATGGTGAGCAACAATTAAATTGTTCTCTAGTGAGTTGTATAAGTACTATACTTTGGTTTCCCTAGGATAACCTACAACTTAGGCACTTATCCGATTTGGGTTCTAGTTTGGTATCATCCAAACATATGCCTAGCATTCCCAAATCTTCAGGAATGAGAAAACCCGGTTTCTTTCTGATGAGCGGAAAATATATCAATATTTACCGCCCCTTTTACTTAATATTTTGTTTAGTTTCTCGGGTTTGATGAATGTTTTGATGTGTTTTAGTTTATTTTGCAGATAAAATAATATCGGGACTTAATGAAATCATTTAGGACGAAATGTGGATCAAATAAGGGCAATTATTGGACTTGATATATTAATTTTGAAGATTGGAAATTTGAAAGGGCGTTTTTGACGAAGTGCAGTTTTGGAAATTCCAGTTTTGCGCATCTGTCGTATTTTGGGCATAACTTTTTACTCAGATATCGGATTGAGCTGATTCAAGTTCCAGATTAAAGAAGACTCAAAGATCTACAACTTTGAAAGAGAAACTATTTTCTAATTCTGATGATTTCATGACCGAAATTGATGAACCATCCAGAAGTGTGTGGAGTGTAATTATTAAAAGTCATTATCAATCATTTTCAAAGCAAAATATTAATTAATTAATAATTAATAAAAATTATCAAATCAACACCAAACAAGATAAGAAATTATTGGAGCAATTATGGATTTGGTGGAGTAATTAGTGGAGAAATTAATAATGTAATTGGTGGAGAAATTGATTGATGATTTGATGGTGGCAAAATTTTGCCTATAAATACCAAGCCATTTCATTTGTAAAATTCATACTTTCTTCTTTGAAATTCTTAATGAATAAATAAGAAGATTGTATCTAGTTTGTTTATTTTTAGTTTTCAGTAATTAATTTTCAGTTTCGCACTTTCTTTTCTTTACTTTTCAGTTTTTACTTTCCCTTTCCGCGATTTACTTTTACGCACATTACTTTTCTTTCTTTAATTTTTCAGTTTTTACTTTTCAGTAATGAGGAGGTAATTTCCCAAGCTAGGGTGAAAGGTAATTCTTTTACTGTTACTATTTAGATTAATCTCCCTTAAAAATAATATATTCACTATTTAAAATACTGATTAATAAAGGATACCGCTATATTGGTCGGTTGGCAATTCAATTTAATCTGGTTTAAACCTGACTAATCAAGGATACCGCCAGATTGGTCGGTTGGTAAATTTATTTTGGTACCGCTACCGCCATGGCTGGATTATGGACAAATATTACCGCCTATATGGCTGGTTGGACTTAATTTGACTTAATCAGGATACCGCCAGATTGGTCGGTTGGTAATATTATAACAAGTTTATATATTATTTTATGGGAGATTTCTAAATAAGTAGTAGTAAAAGTAATTCCTTTTACCTTAGCATTTATTTTACTTTTTACTTTATGTCTTTTACTTTTCAGTATTTTTACTTTATTATGTCTTTTATTTTTCAGTTATTAGTCCTAGTTATGTGTTGTAACTAAATAGTTATCTGGGGTTGTGATGAATTTCAATATCACCGGTTTATAAGGGTTAGATTATAGTTTGGGTATTATAAAGATTTATTTATTGAGTCTTAATCTTAATGCTTTTTTTAATTGGCCATTAATAAAATTGATTAAGTAAACTTAAAATGAACTAGACATAGAGATTTTAAGTTTAAGACCTTAGACTCAATAGCCCACGATCTTCCTTGAGGATAGATAACCCTTTAATAGATTTCCTTACAGGATAGGAATATACCTGTCGGGCGAGGGTAGCCATAATTGGAACTCAATCTTAATGAATCCAGATAATGTGGTTGACATAGGAATATGGTTCAATTGGGTTACACTGGGTATTTGTGTCTGACCATCGACAGATGCTTTCGCATAATTTCGTGTTCCAGGTTAATAAATCAATGTTTACCCATCTATATAATAATCACTTCATCTTTAAAATGGTATTGGAAGAAATCACAACCCTAGATCTTTGTGTCTTTTGTATTTTCTTTAGTATTTTCTTTTGTCTTTTTATTTATTTATTTATTTAGTAAAGCCATTCAACCAATCAAACAACAATATCTATCTTATCCATTTAATTAGATATTTGTAAATAAATAGATTCAACAATTAATAACAACAGTAGGAATTAAGTCCTCGTGGGATCGATATTTTTATACTACTTGAACGATACGTGCGCTTGCGTTATACGTGTGTGTTTACGCCGGTCAAGTTTTTGGCGCCGTTGCCGGGGACTTATATTTCTTGAGTTGTTAATTTTGAAACTATCTAATTTACGTGTATCTAATTTTCTTTATCTTTATCTTTAATTTTTATTTCTTTATTGTATTTTCAGGTGATTTAAAAATGGAACACTACTGGGAGATTGAAAGATTACGAGCTTTACAAGAAGATACACCCCACATCTGGGAGCAACAGTCCGGTTTTCTAAGGCCTGTTGTCCAGCCCAACAATTATCACTGGATGCCAGAACCATCATACTTTCCATCTTATCCACCATCCACCTACTATCCTCAACAAAAACCAGAACCATCAGAGGAAGAACAATTGATTGATATGCTCAAAAATTTTTCCAATAAACGAGACGAAAAGTTGGATGCAATGCTTGAATCAAGCCTGAAACAACTTGAAAGTATTCAGAGACAATCAGAATTCATTCAGAGGATGACAGATCAAATGAGACAATTAACAGAAAACCAGAACTACATACCTCAAGAACTAGTTTCAGATGACACTGATGAAGCCTTCAAGTACCTAGAAATCCACAAAGACACTGCAACAGAGGAGGAGGCTGAGCAGTATCAACAACCAGAGGTATCAGTTCAGGAATCCGAATCGGTAAAGTCTCAATTTGACTTTTATTATTCAGATTCTGACGAAGATGAAGCTGAAGCTGATCTTTTTGTACCAACTGCTCCAACAACGGAGGATCAAACTTTCAATCCTCAAAATGAAGATCTTGGAGCATGCTTTACCATGATGTTTGAAGAAGATCTATTTGAACTATCCATTCCAGTCATATCAGAGGATGAAGACCTAATGTCAGAAACATCTTTGCATCCTCTGGTTGACAATTTTGAAGCATGTATTTCACAGATGATAGATGAAGAGCTGAATACAAAAATTTTACAATTCATCTGTGAAGAAAATGTGGAGCAAGAAACAGAGCAAATGGAGGAGCAAATGTCTGACCTTAATAAAGATCCAGAGCATTCAGGAGAAACATCGCTGTTTTGGGGAGTACAAATTAAAGATATCAACCAGAAGCTTGACAGAATGGAATTTCCATTCCAAGTCAAGCACCATATAAGACCTCCTGATTTTCTTTCTTTCTTTGCAGGAACCATTGGAGTAACAAGGAGCAAAAAGGTGGCACGAGTATTGAATGAGACAAAAATCTTTTTGCCACCTTACCGTTGGAAGAGACCCTTCAAAAGCAACGCTCACGGGATTGTTTTTGATCGGACATCTAAAACGACATTGAAACCTCCTTAACAGATGAATTTCAGTCACGTCTGGCTGAAGACGAAAATTTAGCGCTAGCAGGGAGGCAACACACCCATGAATTTTTTGTAATTTTTATATTTTGTGTATACATGTTGTAGAGTTTTTAATTTTGTGTGTAGTTTTTTTTCAGGGAAAGCACGAACGGAGCATTTTAAGACAGATGGAATGGTGTTTGGCAATCACAAAGATGAGAGCTAATTCATTAGTGGTGGTTGAGTAAGGAATGGATTCTTGAGACGCATCCTGATGAATTTATATACCAAACTAGTGGCGTATTGCGTACACAATTCTGTTGCCTTAATTATTGCTTTGATTTGCTTTTCTTTTGTTTTTATCTTTATTTTCGCCGACAAGATTTATACTTTTTGACTTTTCACGATTTATTTTAACGTTCATCTAATAATTGTCATTTGGCAGATACTAGTGCAATTATTACTCACCCATTTCAGGTCTATAAATTCAGCTATGCATTTCTCTTCAATCCATTCAGAGATACACATCTAATAAGAGAGAGAAAATGGAAGCAACTTCACAGCAGCGAATCGCGAATTTGTGTTTTCTGTGGATCTAATTCTGGTAATAAACCAGAATTCATCAAGGCTGCGAAGGAATTGGGGCGAGTCATAGCGGAGCGAAATATGCACCTGGTATATGGCGGTGGCAATCTTGGATTGATGGGAAGTATTTCAAAAGCTGTTCAGGATGGTGGCGGTCATGTTTTGGGAATCAT
Organism: Zanthoxylum bungeanum; assembly: GCA_019454045.1. Taxonomy (NCBI): domain Eukaryota; kingdom Viridiplantae; phylum Streptophyta; class Magnoliopsida; order Sapindales; family Rutaceae; genus Zanthoxylum; species Zanthoxylum bungeanum. Next base: position 227,161 of record SKCR01013348.1, on the reverse strand, counting down.
TCCAAAACCTTTGGCGGACGAACACTTAATCGGACAAACAAATGGAGATGAACGCATCGTATCTGGAATGCCCGAACAAATTCATGAAATGATCAATACTGCAGATGCGTTTATTGCGTTACCAGGAGGGCTTGGGACGTTTGAGGAAATGTTTACAGTAGCATCATGGGCGCACTTAAATATTCATCGGAAGCCCATTGGGTTACTTAACATTGAGCATTTCTTCGATTTTCTGTTTGTATTTCTTGCAGAAGCCAAAAGACATGAGTTCGTCACGAAATCAGTACATGATATCTTCCTGACTGCGACAAAGGCTGAAGAATTAATTGACCAAATCATAGCCTTTGAACCAAAACTCGATCCCATTCTCTCCAAGTTGGACTGGACAGACAACGATCGTGGTAAGAAGCGTAAACTGGACATAGATCTTAATCGGTAGATTTCAGCTAACCAGGTACGACCTTCTTAACTCTCCTATTACTGTTTAAGACATTTGGGACAATGTCTCATTTAGGTTTGGGGGAGGAAATTAGTTGATTAGTACCTTGTTTTTAGTTTGTATGTTGTTTTTATTTTTAGTCCAAAATTTTTCGAAAAATACAAAAAAAATTGAAAAATTTTCAAAAATTAAAAAAAAAAAAATTTGCGTTTTTGTGTTTTTATTTTGACTAAAAAGGTGAAATTGGTCAGAGATAGCTGAGTAAGGAGTTTCCACTCCTGAGACGTATCTCAAGCCTATTTTCGAAACAAATTAATTTTTGTTTATTTTATTTTGAATTATTTAATTTGTAAATGCTCCTTAAAACGGACTAAAATTGATCTTCATATGCTCAGTTAGCAAATATTATCAACATATATAGTAACATACGGACATAAGCTAAAATTGAAAAGTTTGTAATATTCAGTGCTCTAGTTTAATTGGAGGAAACATCTCAAAAAAAAAAAGCAGTGGAGTAAAAAAAAAAAAAAAAAAAAAAAAAAAAAAAAAAAAACGTCCGAGATCCGAGTTATTAAGTCCGTAGGGGTGTTTTAACACCTAGTGCCCTAAAACCAACTGGTTTGGGAGTCACTGGCCCAACACTCGCTACATGGATCAAAGATGCTGCAAAAATATATTTATATCTGAAGTCTGGGTAATTAAGTCCGTAGGGGTGTCTTAACACCTGGTGCCCTAAAACCAACTGGTTTGGGAGCCACCGACCCAAAGCTCGCTACATAGATGAAAGATATTGTATATAAATAAAAAATAGAGAAAAATCAAAGAAAAAATCAGAAAAATGAAAAATTATTCCATTGCTGCAAAAGGGTGTGAATTCTGATAAAACTTTAGGACAAAAAAATATTACTCTCTTATCAACTGCACTTATGACTGTTGTGGGCAAAAATGAGTTGATTAATTTTTGTTGGCTGTGTATATGAGAATGGTAAAAATAATCGGAGAATTTACTTATTCAGTAATTTAGAATAAAACAAACACTAGTAACTTGGAGTAGAAGTTTCATCTGATTAGTCACTAACATCTTTATTCTCTTTTCGCTTGTCTTTTTGCTTTTGTGTGCATTAGTTTTAACTAACTTTTTACTTTTGTAAAATGTTTGTGGGTATCATTGCTGTAAACCCTCACGAGACTACAACTCGTCCACTAGGGACACCTAGGGGTTTAAAGGCTTGTTGCATATGCTAAATGCAACCGTGATCCCTACGAAAGTGGCTTAGTTTAATTTTAATTTTATTTTGTTGTTTTGCTCGAGGACTAGCAAAATGTTAGGTTTGGGGGTGTGATGAGCGGAAAATATATCAATATTTACCGCCCCTTTTACTTAATATTTTGTTTAGTTTCTCGGGTTTGATGAATGTTTTGATGTGTTTTAGTTTATTTTGCAGAAAAATAATATCGGGACTTAATGAAATCATTTAGGACGAAATGTGGATCAAATAAGGGCAATTATTGGACTTGATATATTAATTTTGAGATTGGAAATTTGAAAGGGCGTTTTTGACGAAGTGCAGTTTTGGAAATTCCAGTTTTGTGCATCTGTCGTATTTTGGGCATAACTTTTTACTCAGATATCGGATTGAGCTGATTCAAGTTCCAGATTAAAGAAGACTCAAAGATCTACAACTTTGAAAGAGAAACTATTTTCAATTCTGATGATTTCATGACCGAAATTGATGAACCATCCAGAAGTGTGTGGAGTGTAATTATTAAAAGTCATTATCAATCATTTTCAAAGCAAAATATTAATTAATTAATAATTAATAAAAATTATCAAATCAACACCAAACAAGATAGAAATTATTGGAGCAATTATGGATTTGGTGGAGTAATTAGTGGAGAAATTAATAATGTAATTGGTGGAGAAATTGATTGATGATTTGATGGTGGCAAAATTTTGCCTATAAATACCAAGCCATTTCATTTGTAAAATTCATACTTTCTTCTTTGAAATTCTTAATGAATAAATAAGAAGATTGTATCTAGTTTGTTTATTTTTAGTTTTCAGTAATTAATTTTCAGTTTCGCACTTTCTTTTCTTTACTTTTCAGTTTTTACTTTCCGCGATTTACTTTTACGCACATTACTTTTCTTTCTTTATTTTTCAGTTTTTACTTTTCAGTAATGATGAGGTAATTTCCCAAGCTAGGGTGAAAGGTAATTCTTTTACTGTTACTATTTAGATTAATCTCCCTTAAAAATAATATATTCACTATTTAAAATACTGATTAATAAAGGATACCGCTATATTGGTCGGTTGGCAATTCAATTTAATCTGGTTTAAACCTGACTAATCAAGGATACCGCCAGATTGGTCGGTTGGTAAATTTATTTTGGTACCGCCTTTATGGCTGGATTATGGACAAATATTACCGCCTATATGGCTGGTTGGACTTAATTTGACTTAATCAGGATACCGCCAGATTGGTCGGTTGGTAATATTATAACAAGTTTATATATTATTTTATGGGAGATTTCTAAATAAGTAGTAGTAAAAGTAATTCCTTTTACCTTAGCATTTATTTTACTTTTTACTTTATGTCTTTTACTTTTCAGTATTTTTACTTTATGTCTTTTATTTTTCAGTTATTAGTCAGTTATGTGTTGTAACTAAATAGTTATCTGGGGTTGTGATGAATTTCAATATCACCGGTTTATAAGGGTTAGATTTAGTTTGGGTATTATAAAGATTTATTTATTGAGTCTTAATCTTAATGCTTTTTATTAATTGGCCATTAATAAAATTGATTAAGTAAACTTAAAATGAACTAGACATAGAGATTTTAAGTTTAAGACCTTAGACTCAATAGCCCACGATCTTCCTTGAGGATAGATAACCCTTTAATAGATTTCCTTACAGGATAGGAATATACCTGTCGGGCGAGGGTAGCCATAATTGGAACTCAATCTTAATGAATCCAGATAATGTGGTTGACATAGGAATGGTTCAATTGGGTTACACTGGGTATTTGTGTCTGACCATCGACAGATGCTTTCGCATAATTTCGTGTTCCAGGTTAATAAATCAATGTTTTACCCATCTATATAATAATCACTTCATCTTTAAAATGGTATTGGAAGAAATCACAACCCTAGATCTTTGTGTCTTTTGTATTTTCTTTAGTATTTTCTTTTGTCTTTTTATTTATTTATTTATTTAGTAAAGCCATTCAACCAATCAAACAAACAATATCTATCTTATCCATTTAATTAGATATTTGTAAATAAATAGATTCAACAATAATAACAACAGTAGGAATTAAGTCCTCGTGGGATCGATATTTTTATACTACTTGAACGATACGTGCGCTTGCGTTATACGTGTGTGTTTACGCCGGTCACTTTCCTGTTCATATCTAATATGAAATATGTCAAACAGATTTTTATGGAACCTTATTCAAAATAAGTTTTGCACTGTTTAATGCGTATCCTTTGAAGGAAATAATAGCTCAGAGCGACTCATGATTAACCTTATCATGCCTAACAAAATTTGGTTTCTCAGTTCGGACACACCGTCATATTGACATGTTCCGGGAGGAGTCCTTATTGAAAGAATACTATACTCTTTCAAGTAATTGAGAAACTTATTGCTTAAGTATTTTCATCAAGGTCTAACCGTGATGGTTTAATACTTTAGCCGATCTGTTTGTCTATTTCGTATCGAAACTCTAAAAGTTTCCGATTTGTGTTTCAAAAGAAACACATAACCATAACGCGATGCCACATCCGTAAAGGTCATGAAATATTCATATCATCTCTACCCTAGCTAGACATGGGCCCACTCATGTCACTATGACTTAGGGCTAACAAATCGGTGGCACTTGTACTTTTACCAAGTAAAAGGTATTTTAGGCACTTTGCCCAATAAACCAGATTCGTAGACTTTATTTGAATGGAATCAAATCTGTCCTAGTATCCACTCTTTAAAAGTGTGGATATACGAGTCTTGATTAATTGTGTCCCAGACTACAATGCCACTTATAAGTCTCAACTGATTAATTCAGTTTGAGATATTTGTTTGTCATGTCATATGTATGAGATTTATTTATATTCAAAATATAAATACTGTTATTCACATCTAATGTGTGTATCTCAATATCATCTTTATAAAATGAAACACTTTAGTGTTCTAGAATATAAAGGTATATCCGCAACGGATTAAATCCTGATATAGAGATAATATTCCTAGTCAAACTAGTTACATTGTAACAGTTTCCTAATTTAAGTACACACCCGAAGGGTAGTTCCTAAGCTTTGGTATCTACGGTTAAAACAGCGACTTTCGTCCCGTTTCCGACTCGCAGATAGATCTCATCTAAAGTCAGTATCCTGCTTACAGCAGATTCTGCACATCAGTACATATTTATGTACCACACTCAGTATCTAAAATCCAATTTTAATACTAGTGGCGAACATGTTTATGATAAACATATTTGAAGTCGGAACCTTGCCCGTCTTCAATTCCTTCATGTCTGCCTTGTCCACACGGCAGTCACACTTCCGTGTCCCCGTTTGCCACATTTTAGGCAGACATCTTAGGATATGTCCTTTGTCTTCGTAGAAGATTATAATGACTTTGCCTTTGTCCTTTTCCACACCTCAGAAGCCTTTGGCCAAGCCTTGGCCTTCTGGAATGTCGAAGTAAGATGCGCCTTGCACTTTTTGCCTTATTGCAAACTTTGGCTTTGTCTCCTTGAGTATAGCCATTAACTCTCCAAGAGTTTACTATTACAATTTAGTACTTCTAAGATCTAAGGATAGATCTATGAAGACCCGTCAATTTCATTATCATACTATAAGGATCTAATCCTTAGTTCTAATTAAGAAATTAAGGAGTCTATTTGGCAAGCTTAATGGATTAAGCACTAAAGTTGTCATCATATGAATTTTCCAAAGATCATGCTCTACTATTTGCTCAACTATGGGCTTAGGCTCGAGACGTCACTCTATCAAATAAAGTAACTTCTCGATCTCCAGGACTATCCTTAGATATTATTACCAATTTGAAAATTAAAGCCGTTTAAAGACATTTTCACCCAGGTTTATGTTGTAAACGTTAATCTTTCAATTTATCTTGATTCCAATAGTCCAACTATCGAATCAACGATTTTAGGTAATATTCATTATAATGATTACTATAGTCTAACTATATAATCAACTATAATTTAATTGTTTAAATTCAATTATATTGATTACTATAATCCAATTATAAAATCAACTATTAATTGAAATAGTTTGAATACAGTCCAACTATTTAATTAAAACAACATTAAATATTAGTCCAACTAATATATAATTTATTTAACGACGAAAAATTGAAATGAGCATGTATTGGTAAGTAACTAAACGAATATTGCAAATTTAATATTTGCCTCCCACTATTTTTCGGCGAACCTCTAACCCTCTGTGGAGTACTCGGGAAACATTGTTTCCTAGTGGGCTAGGATCCCGTTAAATAACACATAATCTTGACTTTGGCCAACAAATTGTATGATAATTAACTAGGTAGATCTCTAAGATCAATTGGATCCCATCCAATTCCTAGATCCAGTAGGTGGACATCCAAGTCCGAAACATATATCTTATATATGCCAATATATCCAATATATTGCCTAACCTTTTTCCTATGAATCAACTATGCATTGGCTTTGGCACAACAAACTTAGTGATCCCAGTTAAGCGGAACCCATTGACCATGGAAAGCTTCGTAATCAATGTCGATGGACAAGAAGTGATATTGACTTTGGCCAACAAATCACAACTTGGACAAGACACCGATATGGAACAAAGCCTTTATGATTCAAACACATCCGCGACGGACAAAGGTCTTGACTTTGGCCAACAAACCAGTGCCAGTCTTGGATATTGAGTAAGAATCACTCAATGGAAGGAAAAACGCTTAATATGTTGTGAGGGTTTTTCGCATAATTGGCAACCAATTAATTATCTTTGTTAGGTCTCATCATCATACACCCTTAAACATGCATTCTAAACACATATTAAGGCACGTATAAATAAAATAATAATGATATGCGGATGGATATTTAACACATTGTTCCTAGAACAAATCTCTCACTTTCCTCTCTACCGCTAGCACAAGTATTACTTCTACCCGATTACATAACACTTCTAAAGAAACCTCATTTACATTGAGGGGAATATGTGAGAAGAGAAATACACAGAGTCAAGAAGGTAATAGGCTGGACACGCATGTCCAATTAATAAATTCTAAATTTATTACAACAATTTCCAAAATTGCCCTCACCCATCTAATATCCATCCGAAATACATTATTCATACATCGCATTCTGTATTCACACAAGCATGTTATCAATCAATCTAATCCAATTAATTAATCTGATAATTAATGACCATCTAATGTTCAAACAACGATTTGATTTTGCGCGAGTCCAACTCATTTTAAGAATAAGTACTCAAAGTACGAATTCTTGAATTATATTAAACTACAACATTAAATCCAATTTAATTTGTATTTAATACTAATTCATTTATTTAATTCCAAATTAAATATTACACTTTTTAATGTACCTTTACAACTTAGATTCTAAATCTAATCATTACGGGTCTCTAAGCCCGATTAACATCCAATGTTAATTTAATTTAAAGTCCAATGGGCTTTCAATTAATTTCTTAAGGCATGGACTTTTGGTCAATATGGGTCAAACCCAAATACCAAAGCCCATTTAAAGAATCACCCTTATTTGCCAAGAAACCAATTTAGGCCCATTAGGCCCAATTAAAATTAAAGGTGCATTAGTTATATTTGGACTTTATGGATATGGTTTTGGGCCCAATTGGATCCAACCAATTAGCCTAAACCAAACTTGGCCCAACCAAGCCTATTAAGCCCAATTACAACTTTACAAGCCCAATTCTAAATTTGTCCCAATTAATTAAATTACCAAAATTCCAAATTTTATAATTTAATTAACCTAAAGTGTATGCCATAATTAATTACTCAAATTAATATTTCCAAAACATCAATTTATACAATTAATTATGCTCATTGTCATCAACTTATTTCCAACACAATTGAATCAAAAAATCAATCATTTTACATGCTATAAGCTCACGACATTTAGGGTTTTTTTATTGTTCGATCTATTTCAATCCAATTAAATCCACAATCAACATTTCCCAAATGATTTCAACTCATCCAATGATCAAAATCAAAAAATACCATGACTTAGGGCAACTCCAAGTATTCGGTCAAGCCTAAATTTTGGGCAAAAATTGATCCAATCAACCTTTCATGAAATTGATCATATACAACTTCAATACATCATCATTCAAGCATACTCAATCAATCAATTTTATCAAATCATGCTCAAATTGATTATTCCCAAATTTTACCCTAATTAAGTTTCATGCTCAAAATGGTTCAAGATACCATTGTTGGGTTTCTAGTTAGTCCCAAGATCGATTTCAAGCAATGAAATCATGTGTGAATACGCAAACAAAGTATGGCGGAATCATACTTACATTGATCGGATTTTGATGCGATGAACACAAGCCCTTTGCTCCCTTAAAGCTCTCGGCTTTGACAGATTTTTGTGCTCCAAAATTCGGCCATGGTGGTCCTTCAAGCTCTAAGCTTTGGATGTGATTCCATGCCCACAGATGAGTTTCCCTATCACCTTCGCAAGACTCTGGAAGTGTGCTAGCACTCGGTAATTTTTGCCACAAAAATCACCTATTTGCTTCTCATTGTTCTCTGCTTTTGATAACAATTTTGAGAGGATTTGGCCCTTGGCCATGAGAGAGAGAGAAGAAGTGAGGAAGATGTATTGTGTTAGTTGGTTTGTGTATCTAATACACATAATTGATTTTCCAAAATCAATAATAAAAATACACCAAATTTGAATTTCCAAAGTCAAAAAAGGTACAAGTATTAAAGCCATCCAACCACTACCATCAATAACTCAAAAGTGACTAGTTGTCACATCACTCAAAGTGACTAATGATTTGACGCTTGATGTGACTTGTGGGCCGCACTTAAAATCGCAATGTGAGTGCGCCCGCAAACACTCCCGGGCTCAGGTTCGCTAATTCCGAATTAACGAATTTTCCATTGTGACGCAATTAAATAATTATGCCTAGCAAAATTACTATTCACGTCGCTAACAAATTAATTTTAAATTAACTCGTTCGCTCGAATTTAAATCTAATTTCAATTCCGCGTCGAAATCCAATTTCGTATAATATATCGAATATATTATTTTATCGATTAATTCCAAATTAATCATTCTCTCTCTTTAAATAATATTTTATCTCAGATAAAATATCTCCGTAATTAATCCCAGATTAATTTTCTCTCTCATATAATTAATCCCAGATTAATAAAGTGTGAGTCATACGTCATCGGTGAATCTTCGGGAAGCGACCCATGAGATCCCCGGATATGTTGACAGTAAATCCGGTCGTCGGACTATCCGAACACGTACGTACCTAGTACTACGCTTTTACCGATTTACAAGACATGGTTGGCTTCTAGCAAAGCACCGTGCCTACCCAATTCTCCAGAAATATTCTTACTGGAATATGTGATCTATATCAGGCGTAGTATACGTAGTATTGCATAGTATCTTATACCCAAATATATGAGAACTATCGGATCTCTGGTAACTAGTCTCTATAATCGGATAAACATGACCTAGTCATAATATCCCGATAGCTGCAGCATATAAGAGAACCAGTTCCGTATCCTACATGATCATCATCTCCACTATGATTGGAGTGATACTTCCATCTTGACATCACACCCAATACACTACGATTCTTAATATACCCAGAAGAGGCGTACATAGAACCTGTTAAAGCCCTGGACGACCAAAACCAAAGTATATTGATTATCGCAAGTATTAGCGGTGCAAGTCTCAGGTTAAGACCAAATACACCTACCCTGATTCAGACTTCCATAGACACATAGTCATACTACCAATGGAATTCCGAGGGGTCTATTCAGAGAGAAGCTGTTTCTGTACCATCGGTAAACACAACCTCCTATTACACTTGCATGAGTATCTTATACCCAAATATATGAGAACTATGCCGTTATACTCCCACAACGGGCACAAGTGTAATACTAGTCTTTTACGCGTTATCGATATCCAATCTCGATAATACTCCGACTAGGGATATTTAATGATTAAACCTTCGTGGATTGATATTATCTCATATCGTCTCAATCTGGAACTAATCATATGGACCTTTTATCATTTATACATCTAGGTAATCCAATTACAAATGATAAAAGGGCAATTTCCTTTGTCACATAGTTAATTTGTACAACAACACCATGATCTGTACAAATAGTGATGCTATGGGTCATAATTGTCCAACACCTTTTGCTTACCCAATTGAAGCCAGTTTCATCGCTCCATTTTCGATAGTTTTTTTCGGCCTTTCTAGTATCCTTTCTTTTATACTTTTTTTCCTGAACGATTACCCTACCTTCATCCATAGTATCCCAACCCCCGAAAGTGATGAGGCACTCATTCGGACCTGGCACAAATTCATGTGTGGTCGCGAGTTGTCTCATGAATTTTTAGTTGAGGCCAATTGCAATGTTGGGATTAAAGTTTATTCCCCAAATTTTGATGCCCGTCAATTTAGCTTATTTCAGGCATGGTCTCTGCCATTATTCTATGCTCGTTCTGCTTTTTCCTTAAAATAATTAAAAGTTATAATGCTCCCAGAGGTAGAGTATTGCCTTTTGGAGTCGAGGACATTAATGAGTTCTTTCTGATTCCTTCACTTATCGTACTCTGATTCTGATAACGAGCCTTTGGTGAGTCGCCTCGGGCTAATGAGTGCATATTTCGCTCTTTCTTTATTAAACATTTTCTTGTTTCCTCATTTTTTTTAAAAATAATGTTCTCCCCTCGTGTGGGTTCCTAGTACTAAGGTGGTTCCTATAGTTGAACCAGTTAGGGTCGAGATTGGGTCCACGCCCATCATCCAATATATGTTTGAGGCCGATTTTATGACCAAACCATCTTGAGCTGAGAATGTACTAGAGCCCACTGTCCAACATCCCCCTGAGGTTGAAAAGACAATAAGTTATGTTGCTGAGGCAGCCCCTTAAGTTATTTTATTTGACTTAGTTGTAGGGAGTCATGGTCCTATCTTCGAAGAGATCCCCTCGGATCATCCTTTTTTTATTACCATCCTTGCAATCTCCGACCTCTATCATCCAAGATCCCAATGAAGACCCTGAAATAACTTTACCTTCAACCAATTATTCACTTTCTAGCACATAGATGGATGGATGCTGGGCCTAGTGGCTCTTTTAGGGATAAGGCTGACCTTTTCAGCCAAGCCGAGCTTAGGGTTTTGGAGAGGGCTAAGTCATATATTACTTCTGAGATCACTAAGGAGATTTTTAAGGGGCTCAAGATGGTTGAAATTTATTACTCATTTGACTCCTCCAATTCTTCAATTAACTTTTCAATGACCGATGAATCTCACTTCCAAGGCGTGACCCTGAGCCTTTTCCACCCAACAGTCATCTTTGGCCTACCCAATAAAGCTTCTCTTCAATTTCGACACCGCCTCAAAGTCCTTTGAATTTTATTCCTCTAGTGGTAGACATCCATCCACCTTCTCCATGGGGCAGTCACCTTGCATCCCATCTGTCCACTACAACTGCTCCAGTACCTCCTCTAACTGATGAGCCATCATCCCCTACTCCCGCTTCTAGAGCTATAAGTGTTTCTCCCTCTCTCTTTTGTTTTCATGTGTGGTCTATTTCTCACTACTTTTACTATTTTCCTTGTAGGGTCTCGATGTTATCCTTCAGTTTATTCAAAATGTCTTCTCCGTTTGGGACCTCCTCAAGTCTATTCCTCCGACTCGGCTAAACACTTCGGCCAGCTCTAGTTTAGACTTGGAGGCTTTGAGAGAAGTCATCCAGCAATGCTTGGACTTCACAAGCTTGTAGATCCATCAGGCAATTCTACCGGCCAATCATGAGCAATTGGATCCCATCATGGCAGAATTTCCTTGGCTCTTTTCTTCACTTGTTTTGCCCATCCTAGTGCCCAACCGGGTCTTCCTTTAAGAAATCAAGAATAAAGTCCAGTCTCTCCTTATGCGCTATCAACAGCTTCAGAGCCAGAAGATGAATCGTCGGTCTTTATTCGTGAGGAATGAAGATCTGGTCCAGTCCATTGAAAGGTATAGACCTCGTTGCGTGAGCTGGCAGACAAGATTACGACTGAGGACTCGATCATTACTGGACTCGAACAGTAACTGAGGGAGATTCAACGTCAGTTGGATGACCATCGGATGCGCAAGGAAGCTAGGTGTGGGAACGCGGCCAATGACTTGGAAGAGCTGAATCGCTTCATGGTTGACTATTAGAGCCTAACAGATGGTGATTTAGAAAAGGCTTTAACCGATGTCACTATAGTCATTGAGGAGCTACATAAGGGGTGGCATCTGATAAGGTAATCTCTTAAAGCCAAAAAAAGAGAAAGCTCTAATAGAGGAGAATGGAGATATCCCATAGTCATTTTCTCCTTTTTTTGATATACATTATGATGTGTAATCGTCCCATTAATAAAATAATATTATTTCATATTCCCACAACGATGGTACATATTTCTTAATATACTTTTCATTCATCATTCTAACATGTATATTTCCATCTAAATCCTTCAAATAATAAGCATCATTGGGTAATGCATCTTTTATTTGGTATGGCCATTTTTCCAATTGGAGGAGAAAACATGTATTTTATTACATTAATTTTTGAAACTATCTACAAAGTAACTTGCCATAAGTAGGCCCTTAACTTAGTACAAGTGGAATACAAGGCCAAAAATAACTTATCCATCATAGACTAATTACATTTACACTTCATCAATTGTCTGCTAATCTAATAAATGGTTCTTTCTTCGCCCATGTTGTTGTCTTGCACAATCATCCCAGCCATTGACTATTCTTTGGTCGAAATGTATAACTTCAGTGGCCGTCATTATATTGGTAAAACCAGCACTGGTGGTCTTGCGAGATAGGTCTTCAGGTTGTCAAAAGCCTCTTGATGTTCTTGATTTCAAATGAAGTCGTCCTGATCTTTTAGCCTTAGTAATGAGGAGAAGGCTTTACTTCTCCCTCCTCATCTAACATTTGACTAACATAGGTAGGGCGATTCTCTCCCTCATCTCCCAAGTTGAATTTTTCTAATGGATCTTGTGCTTTTGCAAAACCCATCTTATGACACTCGTCCAGCTTACCCCACAAGTCTTTGACATATCATTCGACACTTCTCTCTTCGAGGTAATCGATCTTACAAGCCTCATCTTCTACTTGGTACTCAACATCTTGTATTGCCAATTTTTTTAAAGCCAAAAAAATCGTTGCCTGATTATTAAATTATGCTTTATTTTCTTGATAATGAGCCATGAGTTTGGCTCGGCTTACCGTAAGCGCGGCATATACCTTAGGCTTCTTTACTGTCATCATTTGATTTATAAGACTTATGGCCAATTACTGGCTCTTAGAAAGCCACAAAGTTTGGCTTCATTTGTGTGAATATGTCTGTTAGGAATTCGGCTGAGTATAGTTCATCATTTTATGCAACAACACTAGCTTTTTCCCCTTCGTTCCCCATACAGACCAATCCGTAGTTACCGCCGTAATTAAAGTATTCTATATAATTTATTTCAGCTATAATTGGTATACTATATGCATGTACTACTTCAGTCTCATCCTTCTGATTCCAAAAAACTAGGCACTAATGGCGGGAGGAACGAATGCAGCGGCTCCCATGAATCCAATATTGTCTTAGGAGTACATTATAACTTGTAGGTCCCTCAAGGAAAAAAACGTAGTTGTTCTAATTGTACATCCAATCTATATGTCCAGCGAGACAATGCCTCATGCCGTCGTGGCTCCACTGTTGAAGCTTGTCAAAACAACCTCTGTTGGGATGAGATTTGCTTCAGATTTTGTGAACTTCTTAAACATTCACAGTGGGATGGTGTTGATGGCTTCCCCATTATCAATTAATACTTTAGCCACATGTAAATCATTCACGACTGCTTTACGTATAACGGCCTAAGATATTTTATCATTTATTATGGGGGTCTTTCGAATATCACCCTTTTGGTCGAATCACTCTCTATTTTTTTGTTTATTCTTGTCATCATTCATACCTGGGAACCCTTAAGTCGGGATGGAAAAAACATCATATGTCCGCTCATTGGTTTTATCTATATCTCAGTCCGAGGGTGGTATGGTTGGCACATTACTGGATGAGATCACATCACAAAAATTCCTAGATAGGGTAGCCCATGACACCCTCCGCCTTAGTTTAGGTTTGTCATACAAAACATAGTACTAAAATCATCATGTTTCTTCTTCTAGGCTACCCACTGCTGGATTCCCTGCCTCATAAAGCACTTTCAGGAGTCGATTCTGGGTTATCTTTCTTCTACACGCTTCCAGACATAAATCAATATCCTCCTCGATTTCGATCATGAAATCCTCTTAATGCTCATCTACTTCTTCTAGGGTAAAAGTGGTTGCTTCTGGTTATTCGGTGTTGTAAATATCTTCTTCCATGTTTTGGACCTCACCCATTTTTCGCTCAAACTTCTTTGGAAGCAGATAGTGTTTGGCTACGACTAGTGGCATGCTACTGAGTTGGATAATGATAAGAGGTTCTCTAGCCTCTCATTCTCAATCTTTATCTCAGCGTTGAAATCTCGTTCGTTCTTTGTATTCTGAAGTTGGTTTAACTTCTGTTGGGATTCTCAGGCTTCTCTTCAACTTTCTTATCACCACATTCACTTACTGTACTGCTTGACATGTGTGAGCCTTTGTGACGGTCCGCTTCATGCCTATGGTTCATCATTCGGACATAATTCCTTTGATGCTATCTAAAATGTGTCTATTTCATCTCATCAATGGGAATCATCCTCTTACTCAGCTTGTTATGTGAATGCCATACGTTGGACCTGCACAGCTGTGGCAGAAAGTTTGGACATTTTGGATGAAGTTGGAATATTTCTCGTAGAACCTTAGGGTGAAGTTTCCCATATGCCATCCTCTGGGCGGCCTACTTGGTGGAGGTCTTGTTTCATAGCTTTTCTCCAACTCTTTCATCCATTTTAAGTTGTTTCGATAGCGAATGCATAACCTTTTGATCGCTTCATTTCCCTTTGGGACTCAATCATACAAAAACATCAGGACGATGATCATCCCACCCTTCGTCCAACATCAATTTGAATATTGGCTGGCTCATTTTGGTTAAGTCTGGATTAATCATATTCATTTCTCCTAGCTTGGGGAATGGGTTCTCATCTACAACCATCTTATCTTTGTTTTTGAACGTAATTCGTCCTGACTCGATAGTATCCTCCAACATATTCTGAAACACTAGACAATTATTAGTGAGGTGAGACCATGCATTATGCTATTTATAATATTTTGTATCTCGAATTTATTTGGGGTTCGGCAACTAATGCTGGTCACTTAACCTAATTTGTTTATCTTAAACAGCTGGTCAAATATAGCTCTTGCTTTGATCACATCAAATGAGAACGATCTACCATTCCCAATTTACGTGGTTGAATTATCATTTTCAACTCTTTTCGGTGGTCCAACCAAGACCCATAAGACTTTCCTTAAACTAGTTCGGCCAGACATAGATCTGTTGGACAATTATGACCCATAGCGTCACTATTTGTAAAAGACATTGTGGTTTTTGTACAAATTAGCTATGTGACAATGGAAATTGCATTTTATCATTTTTTATAATTTGATTACTTATATATATAAATGATAAAAGTCCTTATGATTAGTTCCGGATTATAAGATATGAGACAATATCAATCCACAAAGGTTTAATCATTAAAAATCCATAGTCGTAGGATTATCGAGACTGGACATCGATAATTCAGAATAGACTAGTATTGCACTTGTGCGTGTTATGGAAATGTAACATTATAGCTCTAATGTATTTAAGTATTGGATAATTATGCAAGTGTGATAGGAGGTTGTGTTTACCGATGGTACGGAAACAGCTTCACTCTGAATGGACCCCGCAGAGTCCCATTGGTAGTATGACTATGTGTCTATGGGAATCCGCTTCAGGGTAGGTGTATTTGGTCTTAACTTGAGACTTGCATCGCTAGTACTTGCGACAATCAATACGCTTTGGTTTTGGTCGTCCGAGACTTTAACAGGTTCTGTGTACGCCTCTTCTGGGTTTATTGAGAATCATAGTGTATTGGGTGTGATGTCAAGACGGAAGTATCACTTCAGTCATATGGAGATGATGATCACGCAGGGATACAAAAGCGGTTCCCTATTATGTTAGCAACTATCGGGATAGTATGACAAGGTCATGATTATCCGATTATAGAGACTAGTTACTTGTGATCTGAAATATGCTTCGTACGAGGCAGACACTATTCCAGCCCCAGGCCTTGCATGTGACATCAGATATTGGATCGTAATACGCAAAACTACGTATACTACGCCTGTTATAGATTATATATTCCTTTAAGAATATTTCTGGAGAATTGGGTAGGCACGGCGCTTTGCTAGAAGCCAACTGTCACGACCCCCTCCCTAGGGCGGGCCCAACCCTAGAAAGAGGTCCGCGATCAACTTCAGCTCGAGCACTCTATATGCCAAATCAACCAATTTAAAACACACAAATAATACATCACAAATTACAAACTCATAAAGTATACACCACCTTTATGGTTTACAACACAAGACTTTAAAAAAAAAATGCAAATGACGACTCGAATGTCTGGACCAACCCGAAAATACAACTGTGGCACGTGGATCCCAATCTGGTACTGCTCCTGCTATTCTCGCGAACTACCTGAAATGTTTGGGGGAAGAGGGGAATGAGCTTAAAAAGCTCAGCAAGTAAACACTCATTCTCTCAACATGACCTCACCAACAAAATATGGATTATATAAATATGTAGATATATATATATAATATAATATATGAAAATAGCATATATTATAATATCATTACAACACAACATCCCACCTCAACAGTACAAACATCCATCAATCATGGATGCTACTCGGGTTAGTTTAGTATACAGAGGATTTAAATATACTCAATGAGGAAGCCCCCGTACTCCCCCATATCAAAACCAATGGAAGAGTCCTCAATGACAACTTCCAAGGTTTCCAACCATATCAACTCGTAAAATGTGAGTAAAATGTACTCAATAGGAAGCCCCCGTACTCCCCCATATCAAAACCAGTAGGAGAGTACCTCAATGACAACTCCCAAGGTTTCTATCATCTCATCTCATCTGATGTATCATCACATCTCATCTCATCTGATGTATCATCACATCTCATCTCAAATCCGACCACTATTATACCAACCCGGCAGCATATCACAACAACACACATCTCCACACAATCACATCTCACATCAAATCCAAAGTCTCATCTCAATAATTATGATCTCATATTATCATACTTTCAATATCTTAATATTTATCTCCACAATATATATATATATATATATATTATAATATACCATAAATTTATATATACCGACTCTCACAATAATCATCAAACATCAAACAATATGTTAAGAGAATCACCACAGAGTGTACTTACCTCTATCCATGCAAAAGCTCTGAATAAATCTATATCCTCGCCAAGAATCTGAAAAATGTAAAATTACGATCAGGTCCCTCAAATTAACCAAAATTACGATTTTACCCCTAAACTTTCCAATTCTATCATTAACACCCCCAAAACAGTAATAAATCACATACCGAGCTCCAACGATCTCCAATCTCTCAAAGAAAGATCCAATGTTCAGCGAACCTCTTAAGGACCACAACGACAGCTTCGGAACTTGCTGATACGTTAACGAGTCAAGCGGGCCCCACCACGAAATCGGACCCCACGACCAAAAATTGGGTCCCCCACACGTTTTTTTTTATAGCCAAACACATTTTTTTTTTTTTTAGCCCCACTGCTATCTTATCAATTTTTTTTTTATATAAGGTATCACAATCTACCCACCTTACAAAAATTTCGTCCCCGAAATTTCTCAATCCTCAATGGTTCTGGATATTTCTCCTTCAAATCATGTTCCACTTCCCAAGTCGCATCCTGAATGTGATGATTAGTCCACAAAACCTTTACAAGAGAAATACATCTGGATCTCAACTCTTGAACCTTCCAATCTACGATCTTCACACGCTTTCCTTATAAATCAAGTTCCCGCTCGGCTCCTTCGGTTGACTCTCTAGAATCGGAGAATGGTCTAGTACAATCTTCTTTAGAACGAATACGCAAAACACTAAATGAATCCTTTCTAATCACGGTAATAATGATAGATGATATGCCACTTTTCACACTTTCTCCAAAATTTCAAAAGAACCAATACAGCTCGGCGAAAACTTTCTCTTCCAGAAAAAACTCAATCCTCCCTTCTAATAAGAAAACTTTCAAAATACTATATCTCCAACTTGGAACTCAAGGTCATACCCCATACTGTTTACCAAACTCTTCTATCGTTCTACTCAACCAACAGTCTCACTCGGATCAACCTGATCTTATTAGTCATCAATCTACCAAGTCTGAGCCATGAATCTGTCTGTCTCCAATCTCACTCCAATAAACAAAAGTCCTAAATCGCCTCTCTCGTAAAGCCTTAAATGAAGTCGTGTCGATTCTAGTCAAAAAGCTATAGTTATAGGCAAACTCGATCAAATACAAATATCCACGCCAACTTCCATTATGTCAAAACACACGATCTCAGCAAATCATCTAATGTCTGAATAGTCCACTCTGACTGACCGTCTGTTTGAGGGTGGAATGAGGTGCTCGTATAAATCTTTGATCCGATAGTCTTCTAGAAACTCTCCCGAAAATGAGAAGTAAAACCGAGAACTCTATCCGATACAATCGATAAGGGTACACTATGTAATCGTACAATCTGCTCCACAACTAAATATCACTAGTCTCTCTGGTCTCCACGTCACTCGAATCGCTAAAAAGTGAGCAGACCTATACATTGATTCCCTGCTACACAAATTGCATCATAACCATATCATACCGCAGTCTTCGACAACCATACCACAAAATCCATCACGACATTTTCCATGGCCACTCAGGTCTAGGTGAAGACTGGAATAATCCAGCTGGATATTGATGCTCTCTTTTATCCCACTGACAAACTAAACACCGAGATATAAACACTTAAATCTCTCTCTTCATTCCCAACCACCAATAAGTCTTCTCTTGATACATCTTAGTGCTCTCAAATCTTATATAATACTGATTATCGTGAGTCTTGTCCAAGATCTCCCACTTGAGATTTCTAGTAAAGTATCATGACTTTATCATTAATAATTATACATTCTCTGAACTCAACCTGAAAGTAGTAGTCCCCATTCCTCACAATCTCTGCCCTTTAATTTCCACATTGGTCAAACCGCCTTGTGCTATAGTAATTCTATCTAACGGTGTGGGTAGAACCTTCATATAGTCAAGAATACTCCTACTATTGAACAATCCAAAAGTCAAACATACCAATGTCTCCTCAAAGAATTTCTGTCTAACTCCCAAAAATTAATCACATTCTTCCCACTTAGTGTATCAGTAACTTCATTAATCTTTTCTGAATACTAATCAGTAGTACTACCATAGTTACTTAGAAACTCCATCCAACGTATCTATTACCAAAATTCAGATATTTCTGATTGGAAACATATTTCAACTCTATCGATCATTATACATCTCACACTCACCATCATATGAATAATGCCCTCAATTATTATCATTATTCTAACCTGTGCTATAACTTACGAACCAACTATCTTGTCTCCAAAGGAAAAGGCTCACCTAAGGGTCCCGTTCAGACAACAACTGTAAGAGTTTTTAGCAGTTTTCGCAAAATCCACCCACCACCTTAAGATTCCCACTATCGAAAAGAGGATTTGCATGTCCCTCATACATCTGCTTTACATCTAATCATCACGATAATTATTATCCCTTCCAATTATGCATGGATACTGTGAAAACGTCTTTTCACGAAGAAATTATTGCTATCACCCCTATAAAGAAATGCATAAGTTCTTATGGAATTACTCAAATTTCTTTCATGACATCCTCCTCTACCAATCCTAATCCCTGTTCAAAATCTGCTAGAGCTAAGGTGATATACCAAAAGCTTTGTAAATGGCCAGTCACTGATCGTGCAGTTATAGACTCTAAATATGTTCGAGACCTTAGGAGAGATATTTACAAATGTCTTAATGAAGCTCCATCTGATCTTTTGCCCAAAGAGATTGCAATAGATATCGTGGCAAGAGTTCCTACAAACTTCTTAAGATGGTGTTTCATTCTTAGAACCATTTGGAATGGTAAAAAGATGGTTTAATCCAATACAAAAATAATTCTGCGATTGTTCATTGTGGATATCACAGATTCCATTCCACAGTTTTCATCAACAGCCATGATTTCTTCAATCATTGCCAATGGAGTCTTGGCACCTTGTTTGAACTTGGTTTCCTAAATGGATTTATTCTTGGACCAAGTCCAATCCATCCCAACTATCCTGGTATCTCAGAAGCCAGCCTAAGTGAGCTTCCTCCCTTCATCAGTAATATTTTACATCGATGGTATAAACGACACAAAAGTATTACTGTCTGGATTGAAACCATTACTCCAGAATGGTCGGATGACTATTCGCTCGTTTACCACCCAATTCATCTTATAAGAATCATCCCATCACGTCAACTCACTAACTGGAGACTCATTAGTTGGCCATCTAGACCAAAGCTTAGAGCTTACTATGGATACGATGATATTTTCCCAGCAGATATTACCTTTCGTCAATCCTGTGATCTTAGAGCTCTCTCCGCAAACTCAGTCCGTCGAAGCCTAGAAAGTAATACCAATGATAAAGACTGGCAAATCTTCACTACTATCGAAGAGTCATCTAGAAGTATCGTCCAAGGTTACAATAAAATCAAGTTTCCCGACAGTCTCGAAATCCAAGTCATCGACGGCCTCATTCCAATGTCTCTACGTGCGAAACGCCAATGGGAAGGTTATCAATTCGAAGATGATCCTGTCCTTGCAACACAACCAAGTTGTTATATTCCATAATGTAATCATAAATCTTATATTTTGGTACTGCTAGGTATTATGGCATTTGTTTGCTTAAACAAAAGTGTCAATAAACTCTTATTCCTTCTTTCTCAAACACCAAATTCTCTAATGTCTTCGACTTACTTACTCACTCACGGCGATGTTATAACTACGACAGCAAATTCACATTAAGTACCACTGTAGAAATCACGTCAGATACAACTACGGAAATAGCGAAAAGGGCAATTGTCAAAACTACTGATGGTATAAATCTAAACTCCTTGTTATCCTCAACAATCGGATGAACACCAAATAAGTTATAACAATTCAAAATTTATCGGCTGAGTGTGAGGTCTCTCTACACTTACACGTCATTCTCGGGTATCGTCAAACTATCCTTCTCCCACGTTGAGTACCAGTACCACGGCCACGTCCAGACATTTTTTCTAAAGACACAAACTACTACCCTTTTAATACTCTCTCATCTAATGCAACATGTCTACAGAACCTAAAACCCTAAGCTCTGATACCAAATCTGTCACGACCGACCCCCTCCCTAGGGCGGGCCCAACCCTAGAAAGAGGTCCGCGATCAACTTCAGCTCGAGCACTCTATATGCCAAATCAACCAATTTAAAACACACAAATATACATCACAAATTACAAACTCATAAAGTATACACCACCTTTATGGTTTACAACACAAGACTTTAAAAAAAAATGCAAATGACGACTCGAATGTCTGGACCAACCCGAAAATACAACTGTGGCACGTGGATCCCAATCTGGTACTGCTGCTCCTGCTATTCTCGCGAACTACCTGAAATGTTTGGGGGAAGAGGGGAATGAGCTTAAAAAGCTCAGCAAGTAAACACTCATTCTCTCAACATGACCTCACCAAAAATATGGATTATATAAATATGTAGATATATATATATAATATAATATATGAAAATAGCATATATTATAATATCATTACAACAAACATCCCACCTCAACAGTACAAACATCCATCAATCATGGCTGCTACTCCGGGTTTAGTATAACAGAGGATTTAAATATACTCAATGAGGAAGCCCCCGTACTCCCCCATATCAAAACCAATGGAAGGGTCCTCAATGACAACTTCCAAGGTTTCCAACCATATCAACTCGTAAAATGTGAGTAAAATGTACTCAATGAGGAAGCCCCCGTACTCCCCCATATCAAAACCAGTAGGAGAGTACCTCAATGACAACTCCCAAGGTTTTCTATCATCTCATCTGATGTATCATCACATCTCATCTCATCATCACATCTCATCTCAAATCCGACCACTATTATACCAAACCCGGCAGCATATCACAACAACACACATCATCCACACAATCACATCTCACATCAAATCCACAATCTCATCTCATAATTATGATTTCATATTATCATACTTTCAATATCTCAATATTATATCTCACAATATATATATATTATATATATATATATAATATAACATAAATATTTATATATACCGACTCTCACAACAATCATCAAACATCAAACAATGTTAAGAGAATCACCACAGAGTGTACTTACCTCTATCCATGCAAAAGCTCTGAATAAATCTATATCCTCGCCAAGAATCTGAAAAATGTAAAATTACGATCAGGTCCCTCAAATTAACCAAAATTACGATTTTACCCCTAAACTTTCCAATTCTATCATTTACACCCCCCAAAACAGTAATAATCACATACCGAGCTCCAACGATCTCCAAATCTCTCAAAGAAAGATCCAATGTTCAGCGAACCTCTTAAGGACCACAACGACAGCTTCGGAACTTGCTGATACGTTTAACGAGTCAAGCGGGCCCCACCACGAAAATCGGACCCCACGACCAAAAATTGGGTCCCACACCCAGATACTTTCGACGGTAAAATATATACCAAAACGCTCGTATAATCGAGAGCACAATCTGGTGCAATCGGATTGCCGATCCAACGGTCGGATCTCAACTTCCAGTACAAATCCCGAATTACCGGTAGATATAAAACAGAAAACAACCCAAATGATGTCGGATCAGGAAGTGACCACCGGCGTTGGAAAGATCTCGGCCTGAAAAGTGCCCACTCGCCGGAGGTGACGTCAGAAGTGATCGGAGGTGGCCGGAAATTGCAGAAGAACCGGCGGCGAGTCGCTCCCTTCAAGCGGCGCGTGGAGGAGCGTCCGGCAGCGGATCAGCTCGATCTCAGCGGCTATGGAAAGCTGAAGGCGGCAGCTTTCTGGCGGTCCGGCGCGTGGTGGCTGATGGCCGGCGGTGAAGCGGCGGAGGCGGTTTGAAGTTGGCAGTGAGAGAGAGTGAGAGAAGAAAGAAGAAAGAAAAATTAGGAGAGAGAGAAAGAAATTGAAAATGAAATTCATTCCCCCCACACGTTTTTTTTTTATAGCCAACACACTTTTTTTTTTTTTAGCCCCACTGCTATCTTATCAATTTTTTTTTTATATAAGGTATCACAATCTACCCACCTTACAAAAATTTCGTCCCCGAAATTTCTCAATCCTCAAATGGTTCTGGATATTTCTCCTTCAAATCATGTTCCACTTCCCAAGTCGCATCCTGAATGTGATGATTAGTCCACAAAACCTTTACAAGAGAAATACATCTGGATCTCAACTCTTGAACCTTCCAATCTACGATCTTCACACGCTTTCCTTATAAATCAAGTTCCCGCTCGGCTCCTTCGGTTGACTCTCTAGAATCGGAGAATGGTCTAGTACCATCTTCTTTAGAACGAATACGCAAAACACTAAATGAATCCTTTCTAATCACGGTAATAATGCTAGATGATATGCCACTTTTCACACTTTCTCCAAAATTTCAAAAGAACCAATACAGCTCGGCGAAAACTTTCTCTTCCAGAAAAAACTCAATCCTCCCTTCTAATAAGAAAACTTTCAAAATACTATATCTCCAACTTGGAACTCAAGGTCATACCCCATACTGTTTACCAAACTCTTCTATCGTTCTACTCAACCAACAGTCTCACTCGGATCAACCTGATCTTATTAGTCATCAATCTACCAAGTCTGAGCCATGAATCTGTCTGTCTCCAATCTCACTCCAATAAACAAAAGTCCTAAATCGCCTCTCTCGTAAAGCCTTAAATGAAGTCGTGTCGATTCTAGTCAAAAAGCTATAGTTATAGGCAAACTCGATCAAATACAAATATCCACGCCAACCATCCATTATGTCAAAACACACGATCTCATCAAATCATCTAATGTCTGAATAGTCCACTCTGACTGACCGTCTGTTTGAGGGTGGAATGAGGTGCTCGTATAAATCTTTGATCCGATAGTCTTCTAGAAACTCTCCCGAAAATGAGAAGTAAAACCGAGAACTCTATCCGATACAATCGATAAGGGTACACTATGTAATCGTACAATCTGCTCCACAACTAAATATCACTAGTCTCTCTGGTCCCCACGTCACTCGAATCGCTAAAAAGTGAGCAGACCTATACAATCGATTCCCTGCTACACAAATTGCATCATAACCATACCGCGTCTTCGACAACCATACCACAAAATCCATCACGATATTTTCCATGGCCACTCAGGTCTAGGTGAAGACTGGAATAATCCAGCTGGATATTGATGCTCTCTTTTATCCCACTGACAAACTAAACACCGAGATATAAACACTTAAATCTCTCTCTTCATTCCCAACCACCAATAAGTCTTCTCTTGATACATCTTAGTGCTCTCAAATCTTATATAATACTGATTATCGTGAGTCTTGTCCAAGATCTCCCACTTGAGCTTTCTAGTAAGTATCATGACATGACTTTATCATTAATAATTATACATTCTCTGAACTCAACCTGAAAGTAGTAGTCCCCATTCCTCACAATCTCTGCCCTTTAATTTCCACATTGGTCAAACCGCCTTGTGCTATAGTAATTCTATCTAACGGTGTGGGTAGAACCTTCATATAGTCAAGAATACTCCTACTATTGAACAATCCAAAAGTCAAACATACCAATGTCTCCTCAAAGAATTTCTGTCTAACTCCCGAAAATTAATCACATTCTTCCCACTTAGTGTATCAGTAACTTCATTAATCTTTCTGAATACTAATCAGTAGTACTACCATAGTTACTTAGAAACTCCATCCAACGTATCTATCACCAAAATTCAGATATTTCTGATTGGAAACATATTTCAACTCTATCGATCATTATACATCTCACACTCACCATCATATGAATAATGCCCTCAATTATTATCATTATTCTAACCTGTGCTATAACTTACGAACCAACTATCTTGTCTCCAAAGGAAAAGGCTCCACCTAAGGGTCCCGCTCAGACAACAACTGTAAAGAGTTTTTAGCAGTTTTCGCAAAATCCACCACCTTAAGATTCCCACTATCGAAAAGAGGATTTGCATGTCCCTCATACATCTGCTTTACATCTAATCATCACGACAATTATTATCCCTTCCAATTATGCATGGATACTGTGAAAACGTCTTTTCACGAAGAAATTATTGCTATCACCCCTATAAAGAAATGCATAAGTTCTTATGGAATTACTCAAATTTCTTTCATGGCATCCTCCTCTACCAATCCTAATCCCTGTTCAAAATCTGCTAGAGCTAAGGTGATATACCAAAAGCTTTGTAAATGGCCAGTCACTGATCGTGCAGTTATAGACTCTAAATATGTTCGAGACCTTAGGAGAGATATTTACAAATGTCTTAATGAAGCTCCATCTGCTCTTTTGCCCAAAGAGATTGCAATAGATATCGTGGCAAGAGTTCCTACAAACTTCTTGAGATGGTGTTTCATTCTTAGAACCATTTGGAATGGTAAAACAGATGGTTTAATCCAATACAAAAATAATTCTGCGATTGTTCATTGTGGATATCACAGATTCCATTCCACCACAGTTTTCATCAACAGCCATGATTTCTTCAATCATTGCCAATGGAGTCTTGGCACCTTGTTTGAACTTGGTTTCCTAAATGGATTTATTCTTGGACCGAAGTCCAATCCATCCCAACTATCCTGGTATCTCAGAAGCCAGCCTAAGTGAGCTTCCTCCCTTCATCAGTAATATTTTACATCGATGGTATAAACGACACAAAAGTATTACTGTCTGGATTGAAACCATTACTCCAGAATGGTCGGATGACTATTCGCTCGTTTACCACCCAATTCATCTTAAGAATCATCCCATCACGTCAACTCACTAACTGGAGACTCATTAGTTGGCCATCTAGACCAAAGCTTAGAGCTTACTATGGATACGATGATATTTTCCCAGCAGATATTACCTTTCGTCAATCCTGTGATCTTAGAGCTCTCTCCGCAGACTCAGTCCGTCGAAGCCTAGAAAGTAATACCAATGATAAAGACTGGCAAATCTTCACTACTATCGAAGAGTCATCTAGAAGTATCGTCCAAGGTTACAATAAAATCAAGTTTCCCGACAGTCTCGAAATCCAAGTCATCGACGGCCTCATTCCAATGTCTCTACGTGCGAAACGCCAATGGGAAGGTTATCAATTCGAAGATGATCCTGTCCTTGCAACACAACCAAGTTGTTATATTCCATAATGTAATCATAAATCTTATATTTTGGTACTGCTTGGTATTATGGCATTTGTTTGCTTAAACAAAAGTGTCAATAAACTCTTATTCCTTCTTTCTCAAACACCAAAATTCTAATGTCTTCGACTTACTCACTCACGACGATGTTATAACTACGACAGCAAATTCACATTAGGTACCACTGTAGAAATCACGTCAGATACAACTACGGAAATAGCGAAAAGGGCAATTGTCAAAACTACTGATGGTATAAATCTAAACTCCTTGTTATCCTCAACAATCGGATGAACACCAAATAAGTTATAACAAATTCAAAATTTATCGGCTGAGTGTGAGGTCTCTCTACACTATTACACGTCATTCTCGGGTATCGTCAAACTATCCCTCTCCCACGTTGAGTACCAGTACCACGGCCACGTCCAGACATTTTTTCTAAAGACACAAAACTACCCTTTTAATACTCTCATCTAATGCAACATGTCTACAGAACCTAAAACCCTAAGCTCTGATACCAAATCTGTCACGACCCCCTCCCTAGGGCGGGCCCAACCCTAGAAAGAGGTCCGCGATCAACTTCAGCTCGAGCACTCTATATGCCAAATCAACCAATTTAAAACACACACAAATAATACATCACAAATTACAAACTCATAAAGTATACACCACCTTTATGGTTTACAACACAAGACTTTAAAAAAAAATGCAAATGACGACTCGAATGTCTGGACCAACCCGAAAATACAACTGTGGCACGTGGATCCCAATCTGGTACTGCTCTCCTGCTATTCTCGCGAACTACCTGAAATGTTTGGGGGAAGAGGGGAATGAGCTTAAAAAGCTCAGCAAGTAAACACTCATTCTCTCAACATGACCTCACCAACAAAATATGGATTATAAATATGTAGATATATATATATAATATAATATATGAAAATAGCATATATTATAATATCATTACAACAAACATCCCACCTCAACAGTACAAACATCCATCAATCATGGCTGCTACTCCGGGTTAGTATAACAGAGGATTTAAATATACTCAATGAGGAAGCCCCCGTACTCCCCCATATCAAAACCAATGGAAGAGTCCTCAATGACAACTTCCAAGGTTTCCAACCATATCAACTCGTAAAATGTGAGTAAAATATACTCAATGAGGAAGCCCCCGTACTCCCCCATATCAAAACCAGTAGGAGTGTACCTCAATGACAACTCCCAAGGTTTTCTATCATCTCATCTCATCTGATGTATCATCACATCTCATCTCATCTGATGTATCATCACAATCTCATCTCAAATCCGACCACTATTATACCAAACCCGGCAGCATATCACAACAACACACATCATCCAATACAATCACATCTCGCATCAATCACAATCATCATCTCATCTCAACAATCATGATCTCATATTATCACTTTCAATATCTCAATATTATATCTCCACAATATATATAATATATATAATATATATATATATATATAATATACCATAATATTTATATATACCGACTCTCACAACAACCATCAAACATCAAACAATATGTTAAGAGAATCACCACAGAGTGTACTTACCTCTATCCATGCAAAAGCTCTGAATAAATCTATATCCTCGCCAAGAATCTGAAAAATGTAAAATTACGATCAGGTCCCTCAAATTAACCAAAATTACGATTTTACCCCTAAACTTTCCAATTCTATCATTTACACCCCCACAAACAGTAATAATCACATACCGAGCTCCAACGATCTCCAAATCTCTCAAAGAAAGATCCAATGTTCAGCGAACCTCTTAAGGACCACAACGACAGCTTCGGAACTTGCTGATACGTTTAACGAGTCAAGCGGGCCCCACCACACGAAATCGGACCCCACGACCAAAAATTGGGTCCCACACCCAGATACTTTCGACGGTGAAAATATATACCAAAACGCTCGTATAATCGAGAGCAACAATCTGGTGCAATCGGATTGCCGATCCAACGGTCGGATCTCAACTTCCAGTACAAATCCCGAATTACCGGTAGATATAAAACAGAAAACAACCCAAATGATGTCGGATCAGGAAGTGACCACCGACGTTGGAAAGATCTCGGCCTGAAAAGTGTTCACTCGCCGGAGGTGGCGTCAGAAGTGATCGGAGGTGGCCGGAAATTGCAGAAGAACCGGCGGCGAGTCGCTCCCTTCAAGCGGCGCGTGGAGGAGCGTCCGGCAGCGGATCAGCTCGATCTCAGCGGCTATGGAAAGCTGAAGGCGGCAGCTTTCTGGCGGTCCGGCGCGTGGTGGCTGATGGCCGGCGGTGAAGCGGCGGAGGCGGTTTGAAGTTGGCAGTGAGAGAGAGTGAGAGAAGAAAGAAGAAAGAAAAATTAGGAGAGAGAGAAAGAAATTGAAAATGAAATCATTCATCCCCCACACGTTTTTTTTTTATAGCCAAACACATTTTTTTTTTTTTAGCCCCACTGCTATCTTATCAATTTTTTTTTTTTTATATAGGTTCACATCACACCAACCATGTCTCGTAAATGGTAAAAACATAGTACGAGGTACGCACGTGTTCGGATAGTCCGACGACCGGATTTACTGCCAACATATCCAGGGATCTCATGGGTTGCTTCCCGAAGATTCACCGATGACATATGACTCGAATTAATTAATCTAAGATTAATTATAAGAGAGAGAAAATTAATCTAGGATTAATTACGGTGAGAATTATTTGGGATAAAATTCAAATAAAAGAGAGAGCGATTAATTCGGAATAATCGATTAAATAATATATTCGATATATTATATGAAATTAAATTTCATAACAGAATTAAAATTAGATTTTCATCGGGCCAACGAATTAATTTAGAATAAATTCGCGAGCGACTTTAATAGTAATTTTGGCTAGGCATAATTAGTTAATTAAAATTTGATTATTCTACGTCGCAACGGAAAATTCGTTAATTCAGAATTAACGAACCCGAGCCCGGGATGTGTTTGCGGGCCCACTCGGATTTTGAATTAAATTGGGGCCGATAAGTCACATCACAAGTCACATCACTTGTCATTCTCATCATTTTTTAGTGATGGAAGTTAGTGAAGATTTTTTAGGTAACTTGTAAGACACCTTTTGTCATTTGGAATGACATTTAGCAAACTTGGTTTTGGTAAAAGGTAATTTGATTTTTTGAAAAATTATTACAACAACTTAACACAAAAAATTCAAAACTCTCTTCCTCTCTTTTCTTTCCAAAAGCCGAGAGTTACAAGGAAATTTTGTAGCAAAATTTCCAAAGCTAGCACTTGAAGAGATCATACAAAGGTGATAGGGAAACTCTCCCATTGAGCTTGGAATCTCAAATCACTCAAAGCTTGGAGCTTAACATTATCAAAGAAAGCTTGGAGACTTTCAAGGAAGGAAAATTTTTATTATCAACACATCCTCTCTCCGATCATTGTAAGTATATTTCCGCTATACTTTTCTTTTGTATTCACATTATTTCATACATGAAATGTTCTTGGGATGATCTTAGAGACCAACAATGGTATCATGAGCCTTATTGAGCATGAAATTTAACTTAGGGTTAAATTCTTGATTTGGGTATTTTTTATTTAAGCATGTTTTGATCAAATTGTTTGTTTGAGTATGCTTATATAATGTTAACTTAGAGTTTTGCATGATCAATTTGAAGGAAAATTAATTGGATTAATTTTCCCCAAATGCTTAGGCTTGGCCGAATACTTAAGAACCCTAAGTCATGGTGATTTTTTTGTTTTTTAAACCATTAGATGTGTTTAAAATGCATGGATAAATTGATTTGTGATTTAATTGGATTGAAATCAAAATTAATGAAAAAAATCCCTAATTGTCGTGACCAAAGAAGCATGAAAATGAGTTGATTTTGTTTCAATAATGTTGGACATGTGTTGAATATTATAATGCATGATTAATTAATTAAATTGATGTTGGAAATGTTAATTTAAATAATTGATTAGTGCAATACACTTTAATTAATTAAATTGTGAATTTAGAATATTAGAATTTAATTAATTATGCTTAATTTGGAATTGGGCTAAAATTGTTGTATTTGGGCCTAATGGGCTTGGTTGGGCCAAGTTGGTTTAGGACAATTAGATTGGATCCAAATTGGGCCTAAACCATTCCATTAAGTCCAAATATAACAAATGGACCTTTAAATAATTAATTGGGCCTAATGGGCCAAAATTAATTTTGTGGCAAATGGTGATTCCTTATTGGGCTTTGGTTGCCAAAGTCCATGCCTTGATAAATTAATTGAAAGCCCATTGGTCTTTAATTAAATTGACATTGGATGTTAATTGGCCTTTGAGACCCATTAAGATTAGATTTAGAATCTAAGTCGTAAAGGCACATTAAAAGTGTAATTATTTAATTTGAAATTTAATATAGAATTAGTATTGAATACAAATTAAATTGGATTTAAAATTGTAGTTCGATATAATTCAAGAATTCGTACTTTCAGTACTTATTCTTAAACGAGTTGGACTCGCGCAAATCAAATCGTTGTTTGAACATTGGATGATCACTTAATTCAAAGATTAATTAGTTGGATTAAATTGATTGAATAACATACTTTGGGTGAATACATGGATGTGTTGTATGAATAATGTATATCAGATGGATATTAGATGGGTGAGGGCAATTTTGGAAATTGTTGTAATAAATTTAGAATTTATTAAATTGGACTTGCGTGTTCAGCCTTTATCTCTCGATTCTTTGTAATTCTCTTCTCACCAATTCCCCTCAATGTAATGAGGTTTCTTTGATGTATTATGTAATTGGGTAGAAGTTAGAATAGTGTTAGCCGGAGAGAGGAAATGGAGTGATTTGTTCTAGGAATAATTTGTGAGATATCCATCCGCATATCATTATTAATTTATATATCGCACCTTATTATGCTTTTAGAATGCATGCTTAAGGGTGTATGATGAGACCTAATCAAAGATAATTAATTGGTTGCCAATTATGCAAAAAACCCTCAATCAAATATTAAGTGTTTTCCTTCTATTGAATGATTCATTCTCAAGATCCAAGATTGGCACTGGTTTGTTGGCCAAAGTCAAGACCTTTGTCCATCGCGGATGTGTTTGAATCATGAAGGCTTTGTTCCATATCGTATGTCTTGCTCAAGTTGTGATTTGTTGGCCAAAGTCAATATCACTTCTTGTTCATCGACATCGATTATGAAGCTTTCCAAGGTCAATGGGTCCCGCTTAACTGTAATCATTAAGCTTGTTGAGCCAAAGCCAAGGCTTAGTTGATTCAGAGGAAAAAGGTTAGGAAAATATATTGGATATATTGGCATATATATTTTATATATGTTTCCGACATGGAGGTCCACCTACCGGATCTAGGAATTGGATGAGATACAATTGATCTTAGAGATCTACCTAGTTAAATATCATATAGCTTGTTGGCCAAAGTCAATGTTGTGTGTTATTTAACGGGATCCTAGCCCACTAGGAAACTAGGTTTCCCAAGTACTCAACGGAGGGTTAGAGGCTCGCCGCAAAATAGTGGGAGGCCAGTATTGAATTTACAATTTCGTTCAAATACTTGGAATTACGCGCTTTCAAAATATTTCGTCAATTATATATTTATTAGTTGGACTAATATTCTATTATTTTTCTTGTAACAGTTGGACTGTACCAATTATCGTTAATTGAATAGTTTGACTATTGCAATTAAGATGACTGGAAAGATCGGAGTTAGAGACATTATCATGGGCGAAAATGTCTTTAATGGCGCGAACTTTCCTGATTAGGATATGAACCTCAGGATTGTCCTGGGGGCTGAGAGGATGCTCTATACGATAGAGAGACCTCTCGAGCCTAAGCCCGGAAATGAGCAGCCGCTTGAGCTTGAGCTTTGGAAGACTCATAGGGATGACAACTCAACTACCCAGTCCGTCATGCTCGCTGCGATGACCCCTCAATTTCGTCGCCAAAATAAGGGATTGGATCCATATACTATGATGGCAAAATTGAAAGACCTTCATCGATCTAACCTTAGATCGCAAAGGTATGAATTGCAGAAAAAGATCTTTCGCTCTCGAATGTCGGAGGGTACATCTGTTGAGCACCATGTGTCACAGATGATTGCCGATATTGAACAGTTAGGTCAGTTAGGCATAACCTTTGAGGCTGAGACTTCAATAGATTTGATCTTGCAGTCTCTTCCTGATAGTTGGAGCGGGTTCATCATGAACTACAAAATGATGAACCAAGACCATACTCTTGGAGAGCTGATGGCAATGCTGCGTGAAGCAGAAAAAGAGCTGATGAAGGGCAAAAAGCACGAGGCACACTTCGCTTCAACATCTCAGTCTTCCAAGGCTTGGCCGAAGGCAACTGGAGGTGTAAAGAAGAAGAAGAAGATCAATGCCAAATCGTCAAAACCTTCTGGGAAGGGTAAGGACAAATCCCGAGATATATGTCTGCAGTGCGGCAAGCGGGGTCACTGAAAGCGTGACTGCCGCGAGTATAAGGCACACATGAAGGAAATCAAAATGGGCAAGGCACCGGCTTCAGGTATATTTGTTATAGAAATAAACATGTCTACTTCTAGTTTTAAAAATTGGATTTTTGATTCTAGTTGTGGTACTCATATATGTACTGATGTGCAGGATCTGCGGATTAGCAGGAGACTGGCCTTAGGAGAGATTGACCTCCGCGTTGGAAATAGGACTCGAGTCGCCGTTTTGGCCGTTGGGACTTATATTTTGGAACTGCCCTCGGCGCATGTACTTAATATTTCAGACTGTTATTAAGTACCTAGTTTGACTAGGAATATTTTATCTGTATCTTTATTGGCCAAATGTGGCTATACTTTTGTTTTTAGAAACACTGGGTGTTTTATGTATAAAAATGATATGGAGATATGCATTGTTGATGTAGATAATGGTCTTTATATTTAGAATATAAATCTATCTCAACATATAATGTAACAAAACAAAGGCTTAAACTAAGTAACAAAGATGAAACTTATATGTGGCATTGTCGTCTGGGACACATTAACAAGACTCGCATATCCACACTTTCGAAGAGTGGGTACTTGGACGGATTTGATCCAAATTCATATGACGTCTGCAAATCTTATTTATTAGGCAAAATTCCTAAAACACCTTTTAGCGGAAAAGGTGCACGAGCCACAGAACTGTTAGCCCTTGTTCATAGTGACGTATGTGGGCCCATGTCTAGCAAGGCTAGAGGTGGATATGAATACTCTGTAACCTTTACGGATGATGCATCGCGTTATGGTTATGTGTATCTTATGAGACACAAGTCGGAAACCTTTGAGAAATTCAAAGACTTTCGACACGAAGTAGAAAAATAGACCGGTAAAAGTATTAAGACATTACGGTCAGACCGTGGTGGGGAATACTTAAGCAATGAGTTTCTTGATTACTTGAAAGAGTATGGTATTCTTTCACAATGGACTCCTCCCGAAACACCGCAATTAAACGGTGTGTCCGAACAGAGAAACCGAACTTTGTTAGACATGGTAAGGTCGATGATGAGTCGCACAAAGCTACCTATTTCCTTCTGGGGATATGCATTGAATAGTGCAATACTTATTTTGAATAAGGTTCTGTCAAAGTCTGTTCAACAGACTCCGTATGAAATATGGATAGGAAAGAAACCAAGTTTCTCATTCCTGAAGATTTGGGGATGCTGGGCATACGTCAAACGTTTGGAAGGTACCAAACTAGAGCCCAAATCGGATAAATGCCTATTTGTAGGATATCATAGGGAAACCAAAGGATATTACTTCTATCACCTACAAGAGAACAAAGTATTTGTTGCTCTACATGCGGTTTTCCTTGAAAAGGAATTCCTAAATGCAGTGGTAATTGGGAAGAAAGTAGAACTCGATGAAAATCAGAGTGATACTATTCCTGGCACAGAATCCTTAACGGAACATGTATAGTTCATTAGGGATGAGACTATACCATAATCTTCGAATACACAAGAACCGCGTAGGTTGGAGAGAGTCAGAAAATAACCTGAGAGGTATGGGTTTTTGATCTCACCTCATGTAGATATTAATCTTATTGAGGAAGACGAACCGGCTACGTATGAGGATGCGATACAAGGTATCGATTCCGGTTTATGGCAAGATGCCATAAATTTCGAAATGGATTCCATGTACACCAACCAAGTTTGGACACTGGTTGATGCACTAGAAGGCGTAAAGCCTATTGGTTGCAAAAGGGTCTTCAAGAAGAAGATCGACATGGATGGCAACGTACAAACATACAAAGCTAGGCTTATAGAAAAAGGGTATCGTCAACGAAATGGTGTCGATTACGATGAAACTTTTTCACCCGTTGCCATGATTAAATCCATTCGGATTGTGCTTGCTATTGCTGTATATTTAAATTACGAGATATGGCATATGGACGTCAAAACCGCTTTCCTTAACGAAAACCTTTTGGAGGATGTTTATATGCAACAACCTGACGGTTTTGTCGTACCTAAACATGCAGACAAGGTTTGCAAGTTAAATCGATCCATTTATGGATTGAAGCAAGCATCGTGTTCTTGGAACCAATGTTTTGATGAGATCATAAAAGAATATGATTTCGTTCAAAATGAGGATGATCATTGTGTATATAAGAAGGTTAGTGGGAGCGCACTGACATTCATTGTCCTTTATGTCGATGATGTATTGCTTATTGGCAATGACATTCCCATGCTACAATCGGTGAAAGCTTGGCTTTCATTAAAATTCTCCATGAAGGATCTGAGAGAAGCAGCCTTTATTCTGGGAATAAAGATCTACGGGGATAGATCTAGAAAGATGTTTGGACTCTCCCAGAGCACGTACATTGACAAAGTGTTGAAGAGATTCAACATGGAACAGTCTAAAAGGGGACTGTTGCTAGTGTCACATGGTGTCACTCTATCTAAGGACATGTGCCCTAAAACTCAAGATGAGAGAGACAACATGAGTCGGATCTCGTTCGCCTCGGCAGTCGGATCGATCATGTATGCCATGATATATACGCGACCTGATGTCTCGTATGCTTTGAGCATGTGTAGTCGCTATCGTGCCGATCCAGGTGATAGTCACTAGATGACGGTTAAGAATATCCTTAAGTATCTTAGACGAACTAAGGATGCTTTCTTAATCTATGGAGATGGAGAACTTGAGGTAACTGGGTATACCGATGCAAGTTTCCAAACCGATAAAGACGAGTTTAAGTCGCAATTCGGGTACATATTTTGTTTGAATAACAGAGCAGTAATCTGGAAATCTTCCAAGCAAGAGACTGTTGCCGATTCAACAACAGAAGCGGAGTATATTGCTGTAGCTGAGGCAGAAAAAGAGGCAGTTTGGATCCGTAAATTCCTAATAGGATTAGGAGTAATAGCTGAGCCTGTTCCATTTTATTGTGACAATAACGGGGCTATAGCGCAGGCTAAGAAACTGCGGTCTCATCAACGATCCAAGCATGTTCTTCGACGTTTCCATCTGATTCGTGATATCATACATCGTGGTGATGTGAAGATCGAGAAGGTCGCATCAGAGGACAACATTGCAGATCCGCTGACGAAAGTTATTCCTCAGTAAAAGTTTGAGCGATATGTACATAGTTCAGGTGTTAGATGCTTGAGTGACTGGCTATAGGCCAAGTGGGAGATTGTTGGACAATTATGACCCATAGTGTCACTATTTATAAAAGACATTGTGGTTTTTGTACAAATTAACTATATGACAATGAAAATTACATTTTATCATTTTTGTAATTAGATTACTTATATATATAAATGATAAAAGTCCTTATGATTATTTCTGGATTATAAGATATGAGACAATATCAATCCACAAAGGTTTAATCATTAAAAATCCCTAGTCGTAGTATTTTCGAGACTGGACATCGAAAATGCAGAATAGACTAGTATTGTACTTATGCGTGTTATGGAAGCGTAACATCATAGTTCTCATATATTTAAGTATTGGATACTTATGCAAGTGTGATATGAGTTTGTGTTTACCGATGGTACGGAAACAGCTTCGCTCTGGATAGACCTCGCGGAGTCCCATTGGTAGTATGACTATGTGTCTATGGGAATCCGCTTCAGGGTAGGTGTATTTGGTCTTAACCTGAGACTTGCATCGCTAGTACTTGCGACAATAATTACGCTTTGGTTTTGGTCGTCCGAGAATTTAACAGGTTCTGTGTACGCCTCTTCTGGGTTTATTGAGAATCGTAGTGTATTGGGTGTGATGTCAAGACGGAAGTATCACTTCAGTCATATGGAGATGATGATCATACAGGGATACATAACCGGTTCTCTATTATGTTGCAACAATCGGGATAGTATGACAAGGTCATGATTATTCGATTATAGAGACTAGTTACTTGTGATCTGATATATGCTTCGTATGGAGAAGACACTATTCCAGCCTCAGGCCTTGCATGTGACATCAGATAATGGATCGCAATACGCAATACTACGTATACTACGCCTGTTATAGATTAATATTCCTTTAAGAATATTTTTGGAGAATTGGGTAGGCACAACGCTTTACTAGAAGCCAATCATGTCTCGTAAATCGGTAAAAACGTAGTACGAGGTACGCACATATTCGGATAGTCCGACGAACAGATTTACTGCCAACATATCCAAGGATCTCATGGGTCGCTTCCTGAAGATTCACCGATGATGTATGACTCGAACATAATTAATCTAGGATTAATTATAAGAGAGCGAAAATTAATCTAAGATTAATTATGGCGAGAATTTATCTGAGATAAAATTCAAATAAAAAAGAGAGAACGATTAATTCGGAATTAATCGATTAAATAATATATTCGATATATTATATGAAATTAGATTTCATAACTGAATTAAAATTAGATTTTAATTCGGGCGAACGAATTAATTTACAATTAATTCGCGAAAGACTTTAATAGTAATTTTGCTAGGCATAATTATTTAATTAAATTTGATTTAATTACGTCGCAACGGAAAATTCGTTAATTCGGAATTAACGAACCCGAGCCCGGGATGTGTTTGCGGGCTCACTCGAATTTTGAATTAAATTGGGGCCCACAAATCACATCACAAGTCACATCACTTGTCATTCTCATCACTTTTTGGTGATGGAAGTTAGTGAAGATTTTTTAGGTAACTTGTAAGACACCTTTTTTCATTTGGAATGACATTTACCAAACTTGGTTTTGGTAAAAGGTAATTTGATTTTTTGAAAAATTATTACAACAACTAAACACAAAAAATCAAAACTATTTTCCTCTCTTTTCTTTCCAAAAGCCGATAGTTACAAGGAAGAACAAGGAAATTTTGTAGCAAAATTTCCAAAGCTAGCACTTGAAGAGATCATACAAAGGTGATAGGGAAACTCTCTCATTGAGCTTGGAATCTCAAATCACTCAAAGCTTGGAGCTCAACATTATCAAAGAAAGCTTGGAGACTTTCAAGGAAGGAAAATTTTTGTTATCAACACATCATCTCTTCCGATCATTGTAAGTATATTTCCGCTATACTCTTCTTTTGTATTCACATTATTTCATGCATGAAATGTTCTTGGGATGATCTTAGAGACCAACAAGATCAGCCCGATTAGCTTCCACATCGCTCAACTCGTAATTGATGTCCTTGTATTAGGTGCCTCTACTCGACTTTTTCATCTGCTCTTCCTCTCTCAACAGCCATTCATTCC
Source organism: Zanthoxylum bungeanum (assembly GCA_019454045.1). NCBI lineage: Eukaryota > Viridiplantae > Streptophyta > Magnoliopsida > Sapindales > Rutaceae > Zanthoxylum > Zanthoxylum bungeanum. The sequence goes on along the minus strand of SKCR01013348.1, from coordinate 189,232 downwards.
TCACTGCATTGCTAGCAAGTTGAAAGAGGTTTGGGAATTCCCTGTCTTGGATTTTCTTCTTTAAATTGAGGCTCGGACAGCTTTGAGCTATTTTCACAAATTCTTTTTTTTGGCAAAGGCGTGAAACATTTACTTCTGGCCATTTTGAACCTCTCAAGCAAAATCTCAGCCCATTCATTTGGTAATTCCAGCTAAATCGGCCAATGTAACTTCTGACTCAGTCTTATAAAATTATGTATGGAAGAGTTGCTCTATTTGGTACCAGTTTTCCACTGAGTTTGGTGGTAAATTGATTAACCTAGAGAAATCCATTCCTAATAAAAGCTATGGAATAACCATAACTTATGGAAATCATTCACCTTTTCACACTACAGCATGAATCTCCCTATATGTTAAATGGTGGATATTTCACCTGACGTCGTGAACAAGAAGCATTCATGTATTTTGTAATTCATCTACCAAGGGTAAACCATATTTATCCAATCAGGATAGAGCTTTTTGTACCTACATCGTATCAGCCTAATATGAAGTTGAACTGGTTCTTAAGGATCTCGCTCATTTGTTCTCTCAACATGACATTACCATCGAAAGGAACTCTAGTTGGTAGTTGGGGTCCAAGAGTAGGCACACAATTGTATTGGTGTTGCCCCTGCGGGCCTTGGGGTACTACTTCCTTATGTTGGGTCACTTTAACTGGCAGACTCATTCTATTTGGCCCCAAACTTTTGCCATAACCAACATGAGGTGTCCTTCCACGTGGTGCTCCAATAATAGAAGCTCTAAGCAATGACACACCATTATTCGGCCCAACATTCTGACCCTCAACTAGGGATCTTGTATTTAGATGGTCCCGATTTTGGTCATTGTTAACCTCCATATGTAGCATACTAGGTGGTGCCAAACCTCATTGTGGAGGGACCCACATACTTATACATCTGGTTATTAGATCATTTATTACGCTCATCTATTTGAACATGTTTTCATAACGCAAAGTGCTAATCGAAATGAACTATCCATATAATGGTTATTCTAGAGTCTAACATGTTCAACTACATTTTGAGTTATGTCGCCAAGCAAAGACAACTTCACGTTAGGACTCAACTCTCTCATGGTCTCATAGCGGCTTCCTTCCGCTAAGCCCTCAAAATGCTCCACTATAGTAGGAACATGGTTTTTGTTGGTTTACTCCAATCTTGTTTCCTCTGTACTTGATCCAATTTGAGTATTTTTTTTGGGCATCTCAATTCCCTTTCACCAATCATCCCACTGTGGTCGCCAAATTGTTGTTAAACATCAAAAGGAGAGCATGTAAAGTTCAAACCTCTTGAAGAAAGTCCCAAAAAGGGGTGAATGATTTTTATTGAGAAATGCCTCCAAGAGGCGCAAGCACACAATCCTAATTGATTAATCTAGATAAAAGAAAATTATATTGCTCATAAGAGTCTTTCTTTAATTCATCATTTCTCTAGATTTACCTTTATGCTTATATAGTAGTGTGAATAACCACCTTAGTAGTGCTTGAACGGTTAAATTCCACTTTCGCATGGCTTTTTGCTTCGTCTTCTATCAGCTACGGCAATTACCTCTGTCGTGCCTCCGTGTTGTGGTAACTGCCAGGTTATGCTCTATGTCGTGGTGTGTTACTTGCATCAACCGTTATGAACATGTGTTCCATCCTTCAACTGTTTGATCACGTTTGTGAAACTGTTCCTTGATTCAGGTATTGCTTTGGCTGGTTGGGATGATTTGGCTACTGGTTAAGGATTTAGATGTTAGGTAGATTGAGCGATACAACTATTAGGCCGATTGGGAGAATCGACTGTTAGACCAATTGGGCGATCAGCTGTTGGGCTGATTGGACGATGATTGCAAGTTTTGGTTGTCAATAGTCAATATGTTCCTCACTTAGAATGCACTCATATCCAATTCAATGTGTTTGGTCTTTTGAGTGATAAATTGGTTTTTTGGTCAATTCAGTTGCACTAATATTATCACACTATATGACTAGCATTGATGAAAACTTGATCTACAATTCTTTAACCAGTGACTAAAGCCATGTCAATTTAGCACTATCTGATGCAAGAGCCCTATACTCACTTTCTGCACACACCACATATTGTTTCTTAGATGACCAAACTATCAAGTTATTTCTAAAGTAGACTCAATAAGCTCCTACTGATTTTCTATCATCAATGCCACATGCACAATCAGCGTCTTTGAACGTTGTTAAGTTCATTTCTCCTCCATTTGAGAACTATAATCACTACAAGAAACATCATAAAAGACAACATGCGAAGAGTGTTGTGAAATGGGTTTAACAACGCACTCCTGAGTGTAATTGACGGTAAATCAGTGTCTCATACTCATTTACCTGTTGGCTTTGTTTCAATAATATAGCAGATAAGAGCTCATAATTCTCTTCATGAAGTTTTTTCACTTTTCCACTAAATTGAATCTGTGATTCTAATTGAGTGGGAGTAACTGTTGGGGTTGGTGCTCAGAGCGCCAATCCGGACCGTATTTATGTCTGACTTATGAATTCGAACATCCCCTTATTCCATAATATTACTTATTTTTGGTTGCACCTCTTGTTCTTATATACGTATTCGATCTAATTACTATTAGACTGAAACTAAATGTGGTTTAGTGATATGTATATATTAGACAAAGGCCCGATAATATATAATACAATACACAGTTACAAAGGGAGTTTGTAATTGACATTGGGAAGTGTCACTGTTATACATATATTATCAAACATAATTCCTAGTCAAGATTCACTAACACGGGTCGGTTAGTCAAATCCGTTAAGACCAGTACATGTCGTATATCGAGACTTGGTCCGATGGTTTATCCCAGTGAACCATGAGTCTGAGGAGACTCGTATAGACGTGTAGGTGTTTATAGTGTATAAACACTGAACAGGTCACCTAAGATTCTTAATGGATGGTACTCCAACGTCAATAAGAATCTTCTCGGGTTGAGTAGCATAGTGGTCCTTCGACTTGAGACACCACTGTGGATTATGAGACATCCTCCACACTTAGATGGCAGTCACGTCACCGATCTATTTAGATAAGACCTCCGCCTGTTCATTGGGTGTGGATCGATCCTCAGGATATCCTGTGTGTGTCAAGATAGGATCCGTCAGTTCTGTGTACAGAGCATAGGTAGTCCATATATATTTGGCAGTCTGTTAAATCTGTGGCCACAGTATACATCGGAAGTAAGTTCCGAGTGTTATTTAAAGATTGCTAATAGATACGTCGACGAGATAATACCTATAGAGATTTGACGTTTACATCTATATCTCTGGGATTATCTGGATACCTGTGATGGAGGGATTATACGTATGCAATGACCTCGACCTGTATGATTCAGCTAGTTTATCTGTGATCGTCATAATCTACGGGTGGATAGATTATGCACATGAAATTAGATTTCGTGACGGATATACCTGAATCTAGAGAGTCTCAATAATGAAACATACTCGTAGAGCATTAGAGCAACATTTATGAATAATGATGATTATTTATAAATCGTTTAAACGTTAAACGAAAAATACATGCGAACGGGCCGAACCGTCATTTCCTAATTAATGTGTATTTGTATTTAATATATGATATTATTAAATACACATTAATAATTAGTCAAATAGAGGCATTTGACATATATCATCAATATATGTATTCGAGATATTTAAAGTAAATATAATACATATATTTGATATATTTATATTTAATTAATTATTTAATTATTTAATTGTTAAATGATTAATATAATTAAAATATAAATATATCACCAATGATAAAGTTAGGAAATGATTATAAGTGTTTAATGTTGACTTTAAAGTAAAGGAAATGGTAGTCAAATTGGATTTGACTTCTTTGATATTTGTTTAAAATGTTTAAAATTGAAATATCATTTTTCTTTATTTTTTCTTCATAAATTCGGCCATGACCTTAAAATATAAGAGTTATATTTTTTGGTTGCCTTTGTTGACTTAATTAAATATCTAATAAAGTGTTATTAAGATAATTATGCAAGTTGACTAAATGTAAAGTGAAATGAAATTGAAATTACAAAACTTGTATTTCCTTTAGTGAATTTCGGCCAAGGCCATTATGATACAAGTATATATTGTTTTTTCATTTCATTCTTCTTTAACTAATACACTTTAAAAGAAAACTCCATTAATGGAAACAAAAGAAAGCTTGTGAGAAAGAAAGAAGAAACCAAAGAAAGCTTGGATTTTACTAATTTTTTCCAACTTACTATTAGAAAGGAAAATGTTCCTTAGGATATAGGCTTTAACATATGATGTTCTTAGGTTATTTCTTTCTTTATTCTTTGTGTTTTTGATGATGGAAGTTTTGGTGAAAGTGTAGAGCATGTATGATGAAGGAAGCTTATGGCTATTGTAGTAATAAGTGTTCTTTTATGGTTTTGGAAACCTTGTTCCTAATCTAGAGTTGTTGACCCACTCTTAGATGGCCTAGATTTGATCTTGAGTTGTTTAATTGTGTTGAGACTATGATTGGATGGAAGAAACATGATTGAAGTATTGGATTTAACCAATTTGGTCTAATTCGTCCAATTTGAAGAAATTGAAAAATTAGGGTTCATGAAAAATTCCAAATTTGGGGCTTTTCATATATGTTATGCATTTGGATGTGTATATGATGCATATAAATTTTCATGTTCATTGGATTACATCTTGATGTGTTTTGATGCATGAAATGACAAAGTGCACAAAATGGCACCATTGGAGTGCATTCGGCCATGGGTCCAATTTTGGGCATTTGTGTTGCTTTTGGTGTTTTGATGTTTTGAACATGCTAAGTTCATCTTAGAAATGATTTAGAATCATTCAAAATTGATTAGATCAATTTCGGACAAAAATGGACTAAATACCAAGTGTAAGGGCAATTCGGTAAATTCACTTGAATATGATTCATTTGAATTTTATTTCATAATTTGATTATTGGATAATTAAATAAATATGTTTATTTAATTAATCCGAGAAAAAGTTTTGAAATCGGATAATTTGATTTTCCACCGCTTCTGCTGCGTTACCGGATTTAGCCCTTAAAACCCCTACAAAATGGTATCAGAGCGAGTCTGATTCTAGGCCTCCATAAATGATTAGCTTGTTTTATTCAATGTTTAATCATGTTTTCTTGACTTTATACATGCATGTTATAATCTAATTTGATTAGATTTAGGGTGTATGACACTTAATGGAATATCCCCACTTAATAAGGTTTTAAAGTAGCTAGTATTTGGAATACTTGTTTCTTGGTCCGTCTTGTCAATACAGTTTATAAATATCTTTTCGTTGACTACATCCGAGACCGTGCCTCTGCTATGAGGGTGTAGCTGATAGAAATTTATTATGCCGAATGTATGTTAGATACTAGATAAATTCAAGCGAAAGCGGAATCCTGAACGTGCCCTAGCTGTCAGGGTTACGCAAGTAACTTGAGTTTATCATTGACAAGTTTAACCTTGGTACGTCTCCTTGTGGGCCTGCCTTCGCAGCGACAACGAGAAATGACCAGGACCGGAACCTCGGAGTCACTAGTGAGAGATTGACAATTAGTTGTCTACCTGTGAATATACGTAGGCGAGACTGGCCTCTGCTGTGAGTCGAAATATATTCATGGGGTCCTCTTCCCATTATGGAATTCGATTTAATTATTGAATTCTCATTTTTCCGTTGGGGATTACGGTATTACGTAAAATAGTGGGAGGCATTGCTAAGTTTAAATATTCCATAACTTAGGCGGTGTATATTATTATGGAAATTGTCGTTTGTTTGTTTCCTTATTCTATAATAGATAGAATTAAACTTTTATTTCACTGCACACATATTTTGATATGTTATCTAACTTGACTCTTGGTTGCAGTTATTCTAGAATAGGTTCTAGATACTATTAGACTGGGATATTGTTAGATTGGTCTAAACCATCAGGAACTGTTGTTCTGATTTTCTTGAAAAATTAAGATGGTTAATGACTTAGTTTCTAAGTCACAATAGATAATCTAAATAAATATCCCTTTTAGGATATAATACTTTAGAGACAATAGTTTCTTATGCAGTAAGAATTGACTTGAATTAGTTCATGTCTCGAGATTCTTGACTGGCATTAAGAAAGCACTATTAGGTATTTGTTTATCTAGTAATAACATTTCTAAGCTTTAATTACCTTTAGAGGTAATGTGTCTGACATAATTTGCTAATCAGTTGTTTACAATTGTTGTGAATAGTTGAATGCAAATAGTAAATCTAAAGAAAGGAGATGTGTATAGTTAGGTATATAAAATATCGATTTTCACAATACTACAACTATAGGTATTGGATACCAGATCTCCCGTCTAGTTATTTAAAAATATTAGTTAACGATTGTTTTGATATTTGATATCAGAACTCGCGACTATTGATAGTTACTTGTTCTTTATAAATAATTGTTATATATATTTTAATATAACTAGTTGTGTCATTGACGTAAAGATAAACATTAAGAAAAATTATTCGGTAATATAAATAATTAAGAACGGTGCTTTATGAGTTTAATCACTTAAGCATTAGATGCTTATTCCGTATGGTAAAGGATGGTTTGATACGAGATCACACCACACATCCTTATCCATTTAATGAATATTGTATTCAGGAAAGTGATTAAGATCTCGTTTAACCAATGATTGTCATTGGACCACCAAATTTATTTAACTGATACATTGGATGTATGTAGTTTAATAAATAATAATTGCTTAAGGTAGTTTTCTTTATTTCATAACTTAGTTGATGAATTATCATGACTTAGTTACGTGTTTCTGAAGGAACACATATTGAAAGTCTTGAAAGTATCAAGAACTTTCAATCTGTTCTGATGAAACGTAGATTGAACATTTTTAACTTGTTCAAATATATTCAATCTGAAGTGTTTTGAAAACTTGATCCTTAAAATTCATTACATGTCTTTGAACTGTTCAAAGATCTTTGATACGATCAAACATTTGAATTTAAATCAATTAGTTCTAAGGTTATTTAGTGAATATGATTCATATTCAATATTATTCTTCCACGATTCCATCTTGATGGAATTGAGTAGTTGGAGCAAACAAATCTTATATGATTTGATTCGTTTGATATTGAATGTTACCGAATTAGTTTCAATACTCTTGGGGTTATGCTCCAGTAACACTAATTCATCTTTTTAATTAATGTTCCATTATTTTCTACAGTTGCATATATGATATGTATAGGTAGAAAATCTGAATCTTGAAAAGTTTAAGATTTGAATATTTCTTTTATATAATAGTTATATAATGGAAATTACTTACACCTTGGAGGTATAAGTAAAAGTTTATCGTTTATTCTGTTTAATAGAATATTGTATTCTATTTAATAGAATATCTTTTCTACGATCCTAAGTAATAAAATTGTTTTATTACTTGGTGTGTGACATCTGATTTTAATTATTGTAGAAAAAGACTTGACTTATTGAAGTCAAATGTGAGAATGATGAATTATAAATGGAACTAGGTAATTAATAAGATGAAATAACCATTATACATCTTCTATATAAGTCTAATAGGATATCAGAATCATTTACGAGTATTTGATACTTAATGGTTCTGTTGTTTTCTTATTGAAGAAAATTATACTATAACTTATAATGGAAGCGATATTTGATATCGATTCTGGAAGTTCACCATTGAACCATAGATCTAAGATTGTTCATAGCTTACTACAATCAAGTTTTGAACTTGATTAAGCTTTCATTATGAATTAGTTCATGATATGTGCTAATTTTTTGCGCAGCGAAAGCAGTGTGAGCTTGTTAAAGGTTTAACCTTTACAGTATGACAGTGAGAAACGTTATACTCAGCAATCTATTGTAGATTCTGAGAAAACTTATCTCTAGTCAAACTAAATGAACAATTAGAGATATATTGGTTAATGTTGATACTAAACTGTACATTTTAGCTAAAGAATGCAAAGTGGCATTTTTTGAATGACTTATTCAGATAAGAGATCAGTTGTGATTTCTTTGTTTGAAGAGTTCATTCTGGAATGGCCCTAGAGTTTGTGTTCTGTTGAGATCGCAATTTTATGCTAGCTTACAAAGCCTATTGTAGACTCGGCTAAGTCTTCAAGAAATATGTGTTCTCTATTTTTGATATCGTCAGATTGTCTGATCTTGTCAAAGTATATAGAATACATATGTGACAAAGGGTTAGTGGGAGCGTACAAATTACTTTCTAGTGTTATATATCCTAACAACATTATCATTATTATAGTAATAATGAGATGTTTGTGAGGTAAAAAGGTTTACCTAAGTCTTCTTTACTCTGTGAAAACAGTGGGAGTAGTCTCTGTTATATACGATATAAAGTTTTATATAATATATAAGACCAAGAGACTTGTGAGATACTCCTATTATTCGTACATTAGATATGATCTAATAAAGGACATAACTAGGCTATCTGTATGACAGTTAGTATAACTGTTGGACAGTTATTGTGTGTCTTATATAAAGTATTCATCTTTTGTAAATGATGATTCCTTTTTTGAAAGAGATATTGATTAGAATGTCTAATCAATCTTATGTATCATTTGATGATGACATAATAAATACTTTATAATGTGCGATTAAAGATATTGATTTAATCGTAATTGTTACGAGTTATTTTGATATCCTATAGACCATAGGATGGATCTTGAAACACGTTCTTTGTGATCTTTGAGATATTAAGAACGAGTTTCTAATTCATGGAGAATACAATCTGCAACCATTAGGGTCATGTTAGTTTTGAGACTAATTATGACGTTAGACAGTCTACGTCATAAAGAGTCACAAAAACCTGCAGTGGGAGTGTCACGAAGGATTATACTAAATAAGTAGAAATAGATGCAACTTATGAAGTATTGACTTATGAAGTTGTATAGTGACCTTATAAATTGGAAGTTTTATATTGGTGTTGTGCTTGCGGTCGTCTATATAGTATTTTGGATTCGATCCCTAAATACTTGGACAACTTAGTAGTTGGAGCATAATACAGATATAGCATCCATTTCATATTATGTATAATTTAGATTCTACAAAATATGAATGATGCTGACAATGAGAAACGATGGAGTTTGTTTGACAAACTCAATATGTGATAGCGGACCTGCTTTTTGTTGCCTACCTCTTAAGTACTGGGTGAGCTTTTGAGGGCCATGTGCATACGATACACATTTAGATGTGTATATGATACCGTGGATTGGCACTAGAGCAAGTAGGAGAAATTGTTGGGGTTGGTGCTCAGAGCGCCAATCCGGACCGTATTTATGTCTGACTCATGAATATGAACATCCCCTTATTCCATAATATTACTTATTTATGGTTGCACCTCTTGTTCTTATATACGTATTCGATCTAATTACTATTAGATTGAAACTAAATGTGGTTTAGTGATATGTATATATTAGACAAGGCCCGATACTATATAATACAGTACACAGTTACAAGGGAGTTTGTAATTGACATTGGGAAGTGTCACTGTTATACATATATTATCAAACATAGTTCCTGGTCAAGATTCACTAACACGGGTCGGTTAGTCAAATCCGTTAAGACCAGTACATGTCGTATATCGAGACTTGGTCCGATGGTTTATCCCAGTGAACCATGAGTCTGGGGAGACTCGTATAGACGTGTAGGTGTTTATAGTGTATAAACACTGAACTACTCACCGAAGATTCTTAATGGATGGTACTACTCCGTCAATCAGAATCTTCTCGGGTTGTTGTAGCATAGTGGTCCTTCGACTTGAGACACCACTGTGGATGTATGAGACATCCTCCACACTTAGATGGCAGTCACGCCCGATCTATTTAGATAAGACCTCCGCCTGTTCGTTGGGTGTGGATCGATCCTCCTATCCTCCTGTGTGTGTCAAGGTAGGATCGTCAGTCTCTGTTACAGAGCATAGTAGGTAGTCCATATATATTTGGCAGTCTGTTAAATCTGTGGCCAGAATATACATCGGAAGTAAGTTCCGAGTGTTATTTAAAGATTGCTAATAGATACGTCGACGAGATAATACCTATAGAGATTTGACGTTTACTCTATATATCTCTGGGATTATCTGGATACCTGTGACGGAGGGATTATACGTATGCAATGACCTCGACCTGTATGATTCAGCTAGTTTATCTGTGATCGTCATAATCTACGGGTGGATAGATTATGCACATGAAATTAGATTTCGTGACGGATATACCTGAATCTAAAGAGTCTCAATAATGAAACATACTCGTAGAGCACTAGAGCAACATTTATGAATAATGATGATTATTTATAAATCGTTTAAACGTTAAACGAAAAATACATGCGAACGGGCCAAACCGTCATTTCCTAATTAATGTGTATTTGTATTTAATATATGATATTATTAAATACACATTAATAAATAGTCAAATAGAGGCATTTGACATATATCATCATATATGTATTCGAGATATTTAAAGTGAATATAATACATATTTTGATATATTTATATTTAATTAATTAATTAATTATTTAATTGTTAAATGATTAATATAATTAAAATATAAATATATCACCAAATGATAAAGTTAGGAAATGATTATAAGTGTTTAATGTTGACTTTAAAGTAAAGGAAATGGTAGTCAAATTGGATTTGACTTCTTTGATATTTGTTTAAAATGTTTAAAATTGAAATATCATTTTTCTTTATTTTTTCTTCATAAATTCGGCCATGACCTTAAAATATAAGAGTTATATTTTTTGGTTTCTTTTTTTGACTTAATTAAATATCTAATAAAGTGTTATTAAGATATTTATACAAGTTGACTAAATGTAAAGTGAAATGAAATTGAAATTACAAAACTTGTATTTCCTTTAGTGAATTTCGGCCATGGCCATTATGATACAAGTATATATTGTTTTTTTCATTTCATTCTTCTTAACCTAATACACTTTAAAAGAAAACTCCATTAATGGAAACTAAAGAAGCTTGTGAGAAAGAAAGAAGAAACCAAAGAAAGCTTGGATTTTAGTAAGTTTTTCCAACTTACTATTAGAAAGGAAAATGTTCATTAGGATCTAGGCTTTAACATATGATGTTCTTAGGTTATTTCTTTCTTTATTCTTTGTGTGTTTTGATGATGGAAGTTTTGGTGAAAGTGTAGAGCATGTATGATGAATGAAGCTTATGGCTATTGTAGTAATAGTGTTCTTTTATGGTTTTGGAAACCTTATTTCTAATCTAGAGTTGTTGACCCACTCTTAGATGACCTAGATTTGATCTTGAGTTGTTTAATTGTGTTGAGACTTTGATTGGATGGAAGAAACATGATTGAAATATTGGATTTAACTAATTTGGTCTAATTTTTCCAATTTGAAGAAATTGAAAAATTAGGGTTCATGACCAATTCCAAATTTGGGGCTTTTCATATATGTTGTGCATTTGGACGTGTATATGATGCATATAAAGTTTCATGTTCATTGGATTACATCTTGATGTGTTTTGATGCATGAAATGACAAAGTGCACAAAATGGCACCATTGTAGTGCATTCGGCCATGGGTCCAATTTTGGGCATTTGTGTTGCTTTTGGTGTTTTGATGTTTTGAACATGCTAAGTTCATCTTAGAAATGATTTAGAATCATTCAAAATTGATTAGATCAATTTCGGACAAAAATGGACTAAATACCAAGTGTAAGGGCAATTCGGTAAATTCACTTGAATATGATTCATTTGAATTTTATTTCATTGTTTGATTATTGGATAATTAATAAATATGTTTATTTAATTAATCTGAGAAAAAGTTTTGAAATCGGATAATTTGATTTTCCACCGCTTCCGCTGCGTTACCGGATTTAGTCCCTAAAACCCCTTCAGTAACTGTTAGGGTTGGTGCCAAAGTGCCAGTCAGGATATTATTTATGTAAGATTCATAAATATAAACTATTCTATTTTCCATAATATTACTAATTTAATGGTAGCACCCTTGTCTTTTATACACATATTCGATCTGATTACGATTAGATCGAAACTAAATCTGGTTTAGTGATATGTGTAAATTAGACAAAGACCCTATGATTTACAGTATAGTACGCAGTTACAACGTAGTTTGTAATTGACATTGGGAAGCACACTATAAGATGTATATGCTTAAATAAAGTTCATGGTCAAGATTTACTAACACGAATCGGTTAGTAAAATCCGTTCAGACCAATACATGTCGTGTATCGTGACTTGGTCCGATGGTTTATCCCAGTGAACCATGAGTCTCAGGAGACTCGTATAGACATGTTGGTGTTTATTTGATAAGACATTGAATGACTCACTGAAGATTTCCAAATAGATGGTACACCAACGTTAATAGGAATCTTCTCGAATTGAGCGAGCATAGTGGTCCATCGACTTAAGATACCATATTGGATATATGAGTTGTCCTCCACCGATCTATTTAGATCGGACCTCCACCTGTTCGTTGGGTGTGGACTGATACTCATGATATCCAGTGCGTATCAAGACAGGATCCGTCAGTCCTGTGTACAGGGCATAAGTATTCTCACGTGTTTACGATCTAGTAAATCCATTGCCGTGGTAAAACTTCGGAAATTAGTTCCGAGTGTTATTTCGAAATCGTAAATTGAAAGTCGACTATATTATACCGAACGGATTTGACATTCTCATCTATATCCCAAGTATAATATGGATAGCTTGTGACAGATGGATTATACGTATGCAATGACCTCCACTTGCACAGTTTAGCGAGATTATTCGTGGTCGTCATAATCCATGAGTGGGTGGATTATGGACACGAAATTGGATTCGTGACGGATAAACTTAACCTTAGAGAGTCCCACAATATGAAGTGTACCCGTTGAGCACTTAGGCAACGCGATATGAATGATACGAATGATTCATTATACTTCACCGGATTAAGTGAGTTAATTCGGATCGTTTAATCGGTTAAACGACAACATATCCATTAGGGGATTTTTGGTCAATCCTAATTATTGTGTATTTGTATTTGATACATAATACGATTAGATACACATTAATTATTCGTCAAATGAGATTTTGACACATGCCATAAATATATGTATTTGTTATTTAATATAAATAAAAATACATATATGGATGTTATTTATTTATTTAGTTATTTAATTATTAAATAATTAAATAATTAAAAATTAAATATCTTATCCATTTGTCATAATTAGTATGATAAATGGTGATATATAATAAGAACACATGGCATGTTTTTTTTATTAAACTTTATATGTTCAATTTTGATTGGTTAATATAAAGTTTGATTAAATTTAATTAGATTAAAATTGTCAAAAGGACCTAAATACCCCTAAAAAGTCGGTTATTGTGGAAATAAAAGAAAAATTATTTTCTTCTTCCTATAACCTCAGTCATGGCCGAACACATCAAAGAAAAATGGGTTTGAAAATTTGTTTCATAAATCCATGAAGAATTGAAGGAAAACTCATGAAAAGAGCATAGGAAACAAGTGATTAAAGGTAATCTACTTAAACCCTAAGCTTAGAAATTTAGTTTCTTGTTTCTTGATGTTTTAGAAAGGTTCTAAGGTTTCTTCAATTCTGAAATTTTGGGGCTTTTGATTGTGGATGATGAATTGGAAGTGTTGATGCATGTATGAAGTAGATTTGGGTGAAATTAATGTAATTTGTATCCAAATTAATCATTTGATGATGAGTTGTTATTCTAGAGTGTTATGACCACTCTTGTAACACCTATAATTGTTCTTAGGTTGTTCATATGTAGTGACTTGATTTGGTGTTGTGATTAATTAGATTAATCTTGAAAAATTGGATTTAAAGCATGATAAATTGGCAATTTCATTTTCTGTTTCAGACCTGGAATGGATCTGATTTTGTGTTGAAAATAATTTGTTATGAATGTATTGGATGTGTTTTGGGAGTTGGAACAATTTCCGGAAATTGTTTCCGAGTTGAAATAAGCGAAAACGGCCAAAAACGGCGTTATCGGGTGACTTTTGAGTCAACCAGGTGACGGCTGCACAAACAGTGAATCTATCACTGTTCGGGCAGCCCATGAACTGCCCTGACACTATTGGGGCTGACCTGGGCAGTCCCCATAAGTGTTGGGTGGTCGGTTCGGTCAAAAATGTGTTTTGCGTCATTTTGCGAAAAAACGGTTTTTGTAAAAAGTTTCAACCTTATTTATGTTGATATTTAATATTGAATAAATATGTTTAAGTGAAATATTAATAAATTATTCATATTAGATATTGAATAATTTATTCGGTAATTTGAAAAAATTTTAAATTATGATTTTGCCCGAACCGCACGTTCGATGCGCCCTTCGCCCAAAACCCTAAGAGTAACTCCAAACCCGTATCCTCGAACTCACCCACGCTTTTCAGGTCCAAATACTTTTGCAATAGCATCATCACTTATACTGTTAGAGTTTGTATTGCCTTTTGATTGACGTACTGACCGGCGTAAACACACACGTATAACGCAAGCGCACGTATCGTTCAAGTAGTATAAAAATATCGATCCCACGAGGACTTAATTCCTACTGTTGTTATTAATTATTGAATCTATTTTTTTTACAAATATCTAATTAAAGGGAGAAGAGAATGATTGTTTGATTGGTTGAAAGTCGTTTTACAAAATAAATAAATAAATAAAAAGACAAAAGAAAATACTAAGGAAAATAACAAAAGATACAAAGATCTAGGGTTGTGATTTCTTTTAATATCATTTTAAAGATGAAGTGGTTATCTTAAAGTTGGTAATATATTGATTTATTAACCTGGAACACTAAATTATGTGTAAGCCTCTGTCAATGGTCAGACACAAATACCCAGTTTAACCCAATTGAACCATAAGTCTATGTCAACCAAATTATCTGGATTCATTAAGTTTAAGTTCCAATTATGGCTACCCCCGCCCGACAGGTATATTCCTATCCTGTAAGGAAATCTATTAAAGGGTTATCTATCCTCAAGGAAGATCGTGGGCTATTAAGTCTAAGGCTGAAACCTAAAATCCCTATGTCTAGTTCATTTTAGATTTACCATATCAATCTTATTGGTGATCAGACAACAAGAAGCATTAAGCTTAAGACTTAATAAATAAACCTTTAAATTACCCAAACTATAAAATAATCCCTTATAAACCGGTGATATTAAAAGTCATCACAACCTCAGAAAACTAACACATAATTAGGACTAGTAAATTCATAAAATTAAAAGACATAAAGTAAAAATGCTGAAAAGTAAATTACAATAAAATAAAATGCTAAGGTAAAAGGAATTACTTTTACTACTACTAATTTAGATAACTCTCATAAAATAATATATAAACTTGTGATAAATTTACCAACCGACCAGTCTGGCGGTATCCTGATTAAGTCAAATTAAGTCCAACCAGCCATTAAGGCGGAACCAAAAATAAATTTACCAACCGACCAGTCTGGCGGTATTCTTGATTAGTCAGGTTTAAACCAGATTAAAATTAAATTACCAACCGACCAATATAGCGGTATTCCTTATTAAGTCAATATTTTAAATAGTTAATATATTATTTTTAAGGGAGATTAATCTAAATAGTAACAGTAAAAGAATTACCTTTCACCCTAGCTGAGGAAATTATTTCAACATGGTGAATAGTAAAAACTGTAAAAAGTAAAAAGTAAAAATTAAATTACTATTATTACAAAAGGTAATTAAAATAAATTACAAACTAAAAATAAAAAAAAACTAAAAATCTAGAGAGAGAAACTCTCTCTAGAGAGAGAAATCAAGAGAGAGAGGAGTGTACAAAATTCTGAAAATTCGCCCTCTATTTATAGCAAATTTTTTCACTGTTCGGGCACTGTTCTCGCGTCGCGACTCCAAGGAGCTCAGCGTCGCGACGCTGGATTTGTCGACGTGGCACGCTGAGGAGGCGACACGTAGCAAGGCGGCTGACTGTTCACGCGACACGTGTCAAGGCGGCTAAGACTCAATGATTGTGATGACGTCATTGATGACGTCATGCTGACATGGCGCTGACGTGGCGTGGCGGCTGACTGTTCACTTGTCGGCACAATAGGATTGCGACACGTGGCGACACGTGTCAAGTTCTGATTGGCTGAGGCTGACATGGCAAGTTGACTCGGTTGACCTGCTGACGTGGACGATGATGTGGCATGACACGTGGCAAGGTTGACTTGTTGACCGATGATGTGGCGCTGATGCGACGAAGCGACACGTGTCAAGTCTGAGTGTCGGCAGCATATGATGATGACACGTGGCACAGCGCATTTTAGCAGATGGGATGTGATGGTGACACGTGGCACGGCGCATTTTAGCAAAGTCAAACTTTTCAAATTGTTGACCCGTTGACCACGGCGCATTTTAGCAACTTCGGCGCAGGCTGGGCGTCGCGGCGCGCAGTGTTCCAGAGTCGCGACGCGCAGAAGATGAAAATAATCCTGTTGACGCATTTTTGTCCGGTTTTGCCCTAAATTGCCTCCAGTGCTGTCCAAACTTTATTTATCTGCAAAATAACAATAAAACACATCAAAATGTTCACAAGACTCAAGAAACTATACAAAATATAAGGTTAAATGAGTGGGAAATAGTGATATAAATACCACTCATCACACCCCCAAACCTAACATTTTGCTAGTCCTCGAGCAAAATACAAAATAAAATAACATAACAAAATTTAACTAAGCCATTTTCGTAGGGATCACGGTTGCATTTAGCATATGCAACAAGCCTTTAAACCCCTAGGTGTCCCTAGTGGACGAGTTGTAGTCTCGTGAGGGTTTACAACAATGATACCCACAAACATTTTACAAAAGTAAAAAGGTATTAAAACTAATGCACACAAAAGCAAAAAGACAAGCAAAAAGAGAATAAAGAAAGTTAGTGACTAATCAGGTGAAAATTCTACTCCAAGTTACTAGTTGTTTTGTTTCTTTCTAAATTACCGAATAAGTAAATTCTCCGATTATTTTTACCATTCTCCATATATACAGCCAACAGAATATTAATCAACACATTTTTACCCACAACAGTCATAAGTGCAGTTGATAAGAGAGTAATATTTTTGTCCTAAAGTTCTTATCAGATTTCACACCTTTTGGTAGCAATGGAAAAATTTCTGATTTTTCTGATTTTTTTCTTTGATTTTTTTTCTATTTTTTATTTTTATACAATACCTTCCGTCTATGTAGCGAGCTTTGGGTCGGTGGCTCCCAAACCAGTTGGCTTTAGGGCACCAGGTGTTAAAACACCCCTACGAACTTAATTACTCAGACTTCAGATATATATATATATATATATATATTATATATATGCAGCATCTTCGATCCATGTAACGAGCTTTGGGCCAATGACTCCCAAACCAGTTGGTTTTAGGGCACTAGGTATTAAAAACACCTTACAGACTTAATAACTCGGATCTCTGACGTTTTTTTTTTTTTTTTTTTTTTTTTTTTTTTTACTCCATCACTATTTAGAGATGCTTCATCCAATTAAAATATACCACGGAATATTACAAACTTTTCAATTTAGCTCATGTCCGTATGTTTCCATGTAAGTTCATAATACCTGTCAACTGAACATATGAAGATTCATTTTAGTCAGTGTTAAGGAGAATTCACAAATTAAATAATTCAAAATGAAATAAACAAAAATTAACTTATTTCGAAATAGGTTTGAGATACGTCTCAGGAGCGGAAATTCCTTACTCGGCTATCTTTTACCAATTTCACCTTTTTAGTCAAAACAGAAATACGAAAATGCAAACTATTTTGTAATTTTTGAAAATTTTCAATTTTTTTGTATTTTTCGAAAAATTTTGGACTAAAAATAAAAATAACATACTACTAAAAACAAGATAAAAACAAGGTATTAATCAACTAATTCCCTCCCCCAAAACCTAAATGAGACATTGTCCTCAATGTCTTAAACAAGTAGAAGAAGAGTTAGAAGGTAATACCTGATCAGCTGAAATTTACAGGAAAAATTACCGATAAAGATTTATGTCCAAATACAATTCTTACCACGATTGTTATTTAACCATTTTTCATTAAAATTTTGGCAGAATCACCTCTAAAAACTCAAAATTTCCCCAAAATTCACCCTAAAAAATTATCACCAATCAAATCCCAACTTGGTATTTTTCAGAAAAAACGGCGGCAGAGTCTCCCCTGAATTTTTGATTATCCAAAACAACCTAAATCTATCAAATGCCACCACCAAACTCCAATATCAAACTCAATTTCTTCGCCCCCAATTACTACGAATCAAATTCAACCATCCAACACTTCGTAATCCAATCCACAGTCAACCAATTCACAATTCAAAATTTTTTTCAATTTACCCAATTACCAAATCAATTTTTTATCAAATCATTACCGTATTTTCAAATTCTGATTTTGGCAGTGGTACTCTCGGCAGTGTATTTGGTTGGCAGTGATGGTGAAGGAGGTTCTCGGCAAGGATGGCTTGGTTCCGATTTGCGACGGTGGTGGCTAATATTCGGCAAGACAGTGGCAATTTGGTTCGGCAATGGGCTGATTTGTCTCAGTTTAGTCGCAGGTGCTGACTTCCGGTTTCGGCTGCTGTTTGGTCGATGGAAGGCCGATTTGATTCGTTGCTTGGCGGTTGAGTCAAGGCAAGGGTGGCTCGCGGTGGTTGCTCACGGTGTGTGGATCTCGACTTGTGGCGGTTGGACCTTTGTTGGTGAAGACTCTTGCGGTTTCGGTGATGTGGATGGACGGCAGTGATGGCTGGTACAGGTGCGGCGAATGGTGGATGGTTCGATGAAGGCTTGGTGTTTGACTTGGCGAAGGTTGCGGCTTCGGTCGTGGATTTTGGAGGTCACGGGGTGTGGATCTCGGTTTGTCTCGATGGTGGCAAATATGGGTTTCTGGTTTCTGGTAGATCTCGGCAATGGCTGGATCGTGCGTGGGGTGGTGATTGGTTTGCTCACGGTTGGAGGTGGTGGTGGTTCTGGTGAGATGGTTGCAGCTGTTGGAGGTGTTTGAGGAAGAAGAAGAAGTAAAAATGAGATATGTGGTGCCTCTGCTTATGTTCTGTTTTTGAGTCAGAGTCGCGACGCCAAAAATTGCCTAGTCGCGACACTCGGTCCTTTAGGGTTAGGGTTTTGACTCGGGATTTTTTTTTTTGGCAAAATCATGTCTTGCGACGGATAAATCCATAGGGACGCGTCTCAAAAGATGTCTCCTTACTTGGCCGTCTCCTGGATCAACTTTGTATCTTCGTGATTTTGTCAAATTTTTATTTTGAAAATCCTGCTTGTACTGGCCTCTTTTGTCCTGAAAAATTCCGTTTTTAATTTTTCCTGCAAAACTAACACACAAAATTAAAAAGTTCACACAAAATATGAAAAATAAATTACAACAAATTGCATGGGTTGCCTCCCTGCTAGCGCTAAATTTTTCGTCTTCAGCCAGACGTGATTGAAATCCATATGTTAAGGAGGTTTCAATGTTGTTTTGGATGTCCGATTAGAGACAATCCCGTGAGCGTTGCTTTTGAAGGGTCTCTTCCAACGGTAAAGTGGCAGAAATAATTTTTTCTCATTCAGTGCTCGTACCACCTTTTTAATCTTTGTTACTCCAGTGGTTCCTGAAAAGAAAGAAAGAAAATCAGGAGGTCTCGTATGGTGTTTGACTTGGAATGGAAATTCCATTCTGTCAAGCTTCTGGGTGATATCTTTGATTTGAATTCCCCAAAACAGCGATGTTTTTCCTGAATGCTCTGGATTTTTATTAAGTTCTGACAGTTGCTCCTCCATTTGCTCTGTTTCTTGCTCCACTTGAGGATGAAAAGATGAGTGAGACATTAGGTCTTCATCCTCTGATTCGGGTGAAATGATTGGCTCAAGTTGATCTTCTTCAAACATTTGTGAAATGGAATCTCCAAGATCTTCGTTTTGAGGATTCAGAATTCCATCCTCAATTTTTGATGCAGTTGGTACAAATATTTCAGCTTCATCCTCGTCAGAATCTGAATAATAGAAATCAAATCGAGACTTTGCCGGTTCAAGTTCCTGAACTGATACATCTGGTTGTTGATACTGCTCAGCCTCCTCCTCTGTTGAAGTGTCATTGTGAAATGATTGGTATTCGAAGGCTTCATCAGTGTCATCTGAAAATGATTCTTGAGGTATATAGTTCTGGTTTTCTGTGAATTGTCTGATTTGATCTGTCATTCTCTGTATGGATTCTGTTTGACTCTGAAATTGTGCATCAAATTGAGCTGTCTGTTCTTTGAACATGTGAATCATTTGATCTTCCTCTGATGGTTCTGGTTCTTGATAAGGATCGAATGAAGATGGTGGATAAGATGAAAAATGTGGTTCTGTGAAATGTGATGGTTCTTCGTACCATGAAGGATCTTGATAGTTCTGCCACCCTGGATGGTAGTTGTATTCGCAATAATCGCTTGGGTGGTCACCATTACATATATCACATCTCCATATTGAGTTCTGTTGAGCAAATGTAGTATAACTTGGTTCTGGCATCCAGTGATAATTGTTGGGCTCGACAACAGGCCTCAGAACACTGGACTGTTGCTCCCAGATGTGGGGTGTATCTTCTTGTAAAGCACGTAATCTTTCAATCTCCCAGTAATGTTCCATTTTTAAGTCACCTGAAATCAAAAGAAAGAAATAAAAATTACAGATAAAAATAAAGAAAATTAGATACAGTAAATTAGATATCTTTAAAATTAACAACTCAAGAAATATAAGTCCCCGGCAACGGCGCCAAAAACTTGACCGGCGTAAACACACACGTATAACGCAAGCGCACGTATCGTTCAAGTAGTATAAAAATATCGATCCCACGAGGACTTAATTCCTACTGTTGTTATTAATTATTGAATCTATTTTTTTACAAATATCTAATTAAAGGGAGAAGAGAATGATTGTTTGATTGGTTGAAAGTCGTTTTACAAAATAAATAAATAAATAAAAAGACAAAAGAAAATACTAAGGAAAATAACAAAAGATACAAAGATCTAGGGTTGTGATTTCTTTTAATATCATTTAAAGATGAAGTGGTTATCTTAAAGTTGGTAATATATTGATTTATTAACCTGGAACACTAAATTATGTGTAAGCCTCTGTCGATGGTCAGACACAAATACCCAGTTTAACCCATTTGAACCATATGTCTATATGTCAACCAAATTATCTGGATTCATTAAGTTTAAGTTCCAATTATGGCTACCCCCGCCCGACAGGTATATTCCTATCCTGTAAGGAAATCTATTAAAGGGTTATCTATCCTCAAGGAAGATCGTGGGCTATTAAGTCTAAGGCTGAAACCTAAAATCCCTATGTCTAGTTCATTTTAGATTTACCATATCAATCTTATTGGTGATCAGACAACAAGAAGCATTAAGCTTAAGACTTAATAAATAAACCTTTAAATTACCCAAACTATAAAATAATCCCTTATAAACCGGTGATATTAAAAGTCATCACAACCTCAGAAAACTAACACATAATAGGACTAGTAAATTCATAAAATTAAAAGACATAAAGTAAAAATGCTGAAAAGTAAATTACAATAAAATAAAATGCTAAGGTAAAAGGAATTACTTTTACTACTACTAATTTAGATAACTCCCATAAAATAATATATAAACTTGTGATAAATTTACCAACCGACCAGTCTGGCGGTATCCTGATTAAGTCAAATTAAGTCCAACCAGCCATTAAGGCGGAACCAAAAATAAATTTACCAACCGACCAGTCTGGCGGTATTCTTGATTAGTCAGGTTTAAACCAGATTAAAATTAAATTACCAACCGACCAATATAGCGGTATTCCTTATTAAGTCAATATTTTAAATAGTTAATATATTATTTTTAAAGGAGATTAATCTAAATAGTAACAGTAAAAGAATTACCTTTCACCCTAGCTGAGGAAATTATTACAACATGGTGAATAGTAAAAACTGTAAAAAGTAAAAAGTAAAAAGTAAAAATTAAATTACTATTATTACAAAAGGTAATTAAAATAAATTACAAACTAAAAATAAAAAAAAAACTAAAAATTCTAGAGAGAGAAACTCTCTCTAGAGAGAGAAATCAAGAGAGAGAGGAGTGTACAAAATTCTGAAAATTCGCCCTCTATTTATAGCAAAATTTTTCACTGTTCGGGCACTGTTCTCGCGTCGCGACTCCAAGGAGCTCAGCGTCGCGACGCTGGATTTGTCGACGTGGCACGCTGAGGAGACGACACGTAGCAAGGCGGCTGACTGTTCACGCGACACGTGTCAAGGCGGCTAAGACTCAATGATTGTGATGACGTCATTGATGACGTCATGCTGACATGGCGCTGACGTGGCGTGGCGGCTGACTGTTCACTTGTCGGCACAATAGGATTGCGACACGTGGCGACACGTGTCAAGTTCTGATTGGCTGAGGCTGACATGGCAAGTTGACTCGGTTGACCTGCTAACGTGGATGATGATGTGGCATGACACGTGGCAAGGTTGACTTGTTGACCGATGATGTGGCTGATGACGAAGCGACACGTGTCAAGTCTGAGTGTCGGCAGCATATGATGATGACACGTGGCACGACGCATTTTAGCATATGGGATGTGATGGTGACACGTGGCACAGCGCATTTTAGCAAAGTCAAACTTTTCAAATTGTTGACCCGTTGACCACGGCGTATTTTAGCAACTTCGGCGCAGGCTGGGCGTCGCGGCGCGCAGTGTTCCAGAGTCGCGACGCGCAGAAGATGAAAATAATCCTGTTGACGCATTTTTGTCCGGTTTTGCCCTAAATTGCCTCCAGTGCTGTCCAAACTTTATTTATCTGCAAAATAACAATAAAACACATCAAAATGTTCACAAGACTCAAGAAACTATACAAAATATAAGGTTAAATGAGTGGGAAATAGTGATATAAATACCACTCATCACGTACCAATTTTACTTTTTTCCTGGAAGTATGCAAATTATTAAACAAAGTATAAAAAGCTATTAGTTAATTATAACCTGATTGGGTATAATATCTCCCACCAATGCTTTAGAAGCTGCTTCATTAACAGGTTGACCATTCTTTTTTAGATGGCCTTCAATCCAAACATCAACTCTAGTAATTTCTGATGGATCTTCTACAATTAAGAAAAAAATGAATTTAAAGTAAACCACATAAAAATATCAAAACTTATTAACGCTATATAAATACATACCATATTATGCACCTTCCTAGCATAGCCTAATCGGCCCATTGAATGTACTACTTCCTGATTATTCCTCATTTTACCAAACTTCTTGCTTATTTCCTACCAAGCAAATATTAAAATGCATAATTATTGTAGATTGAAGAAATAATTTAATTTGGAAACAAATTAAATTAAATTAAATGACAAAAAATATAAAGATAATAATTAAATGAATTAATTAAATCTAATAACAAACTAACCAACAACATTCATCCAAGCTCAAGACGCATATTTGTCAGAATTTACTCCCACTGACTTGCCAATGTCATTAAATTCAATGCTCAATGGCGGGCAACGATCTTGAATCATTCCAAGTTGGACCTCTTTTCTTTTTGGTGCATCTATTATCAGAGTGAGATGTTTGTGCATTTTCTCCATTGCCAGTTGTTGGCTGTTGCTACATTATGCTCTTGGGTAGTTGAATCATGGAGTGCTGTACGTCTTTTCTCAGCTCGTCTGGAAGACTTCAAAAGACATTGCATAATTAATGAAAAATTAAAAAAATAAATAAATAAATGAAAAAAAAAAGTTGAAATTACCTACAAGCACTCAAACAACACTAAATATATCTAAGAGGGTGTGAATCGGGTATTAGCCAAATATTGCAGAATTTTGATTTTAAGCCACTTAGTTAGTAACTTTACCAATTAAGCTTAGTATGTTGGTTTCTATTAAGGTCCCAAGATCAATTATAAGCATGAATAATGTGCGAATAACAATCGAGAAGTTGCGGAATACTTACATCGATCGGTTGAGTAACGCGGCAAGCAACGGAACTCAAAAATCTGCTCACTGGTTGGCGTGAACTGCAGTTTTTGTGCTCACTGTTTTGGCTTCGTTTTGGTCCTTCGTCAAGCTCCAAGCATCGTCGAATGGTTCCCGGCTCATGGGTGAGCTTCCCTATCACCTTCACATGTCTCGTAAGTGTGCTAGCACTTGTGATTTTGCCACAAAACCACACTCTTTGCTTCCCACTCTCTCGGCAAAACAGAACCAGAAAGTTTAAGATGAAACAGCCCACTTTGGGCGTGAATGGTAGAAGGAAAGAGAGAAGAGAGATTGTGTGATGTGTTACCAAATTTGTGTATCAAATACACTCATTTGAATTTCACATGCATTTCATGTGAATTTGGCTTTTAAAGTCAAACAATTAAAGCCTAACCACTCACATCATTCAATCACTCAATCACATCAATCAAAGCTTGTCAAGTCACATCACTCAAAGTGACAAGTGATTTGACGCTTGATGCGACTAGCGATTTGACGTTTGATTTGACGTGCCGCACTCGAATTCGAAATGCGAATGCGCTCGCAAATAATCTCGGGCTCGGGTTCGCTAATTCCAAATTAACGAATTTTCCGTTGCGTCGTAATTAAATGATTACGCCTAGCGAAGTCACTATTCACGTCGCTAACGAATTAATTCTAAATTAATTCGCTCGCCCGAATTAAAATCTAATTTTAATTCCGCGTCGAAATCCAATTTCGTTTAATATATCAAATATATTAATTTCTCGATTAATTCCAAATTAATCGTTATCTCTCTTTAATGATATTTTATCCCAGATAAAATATCTCCGTAATTAATCCCAGATTAATTTTCTCTCTCTTCTAATTAATCCCAGATTAATTTAGAGTGCGAGTTATACGTCATCGGTGAATCTTTGGGAAGCGACCCATGAGATCCCAGGATATTTTGGCAGTAAATTCGGTCGTCGGACTATCCGAACACGTAAGTACCTCGTACTACGTTTATACCGAATTACAAGACAAGGTTAGCCTCTAGCAAAGCGCCATGTCTCCCCAATTCTCCGGAAACATCCTTACAGGAATAAGGATCTATATCAAGCGTAGTATACCGTAGTATTGCGTATTTTTGTCCAGTATCGGATGATCACGTGCTAGGCCTGGGGCTGGAATTGTGTCGGTCCCGTACGAAGCACATGTCGGATGTCTGGCGACTAGTCTCTATAATCGGATATACATGACCTAGTCATAATATCCCGATAGCTGCGCAGCATTTAAGAGAACCAGTCCCGTATCCTACGTGACCATCATCTCCAAATGACTGGAGTGACACTTCCGTCTTGACATCACACCCAACACACTACGATTCTCAATATACCCAGAATCGGCGTACACATAAACCGGTTAAAGCCCTGGATGACCTCAACCAAAGTATATTGATTGTCGTATGTATTAGCGGTGCAAGTCTCAGGCTAAGACCAAATACACCTACCCTGATTTCAGACTTCCATAGACACATAGTCATACTACCAATGGAATTCCGAGGGGGTCTTATCCAGAGCGAAGCTGTTTCCCGTACCATTGGCAAAACACAACCTCCTATTACACTTGCATGAGTATCATATACCCAAATATATGAGAACTATGCTGTTGTGCCCTCACAACGCGCACAAGTGTAATACTAGTCTTTTACGTATTTATCGATGTCGAATCTCAGTAATACTCTGACTATGGATATTTAATGATTTATCCTTCGTGGACTGATATTGTCTCATATCATTCTCCGTCCAGGAACAAATCACAAGGACCTCTCATCATTTATATATCTAGGTGATCTAATCACAAATGATAAGAGTGCAATCTCCTTTGTCACATAGTTAATTTGTACAACAATACCATGATCTGTACAAATAGTGATGATATAGGTCATAATTATCCAACAATCTCCCACTTGGCCTATAGCCAGTCACTCGAGTGCTTGACACCCGAACTATGTACGGTTGGCTCAAATTGCTGAGAAAAGGTTTTCGTCAGCGGATTTACATGATTATCGTCTGATGCGATTTATTCGATCATTACATCGCCACGATGTATGATCCGAACGAATCAGATGAATATCGAAGTATGTATCTGGACCGTTGATGAGACCATTAATTCTTTAGCCTGTGCACAAGCCTAGCTTAGCTGCTAACAGAATTATATCTAATCTAATTAGATATTTACCGACCCCATAAGGCTTATATTGCTGCTTCAGCTGCAGCAATAACCCGCATTTGTTGTTTATTCGTTAACAGAATCTTTCTTGGAAGATTTCCAGCTCACTGTACCGTTATTCAAACTGTATAGTACCGTTTGTGACTTTTAGTCATTTTATCGGTTTAGGAAACTTGCTATAGTGACCCTAGTCACTTCAAGTTCTCATTCTCTATAGACTAAGATATCATCCTTAGTTCTCTAAGATACTAACGGATGTTCTTAACATCAATCCAGTGACTATCACTTGGATTGGCCTGTTTGTGAATCCATATGCTCAAAACGTATGAGACACCAGGTCGCGTACATTTTTCAATGTACGATTTCTCGGAGAGTTTTCTCGAAAGCCAAGCTTTCACCGATAGTTTTTATGGGAATATCATTTCCAAGAAATGACATATTATCATTATTATTTAGGACAGCCACTGTCAGTGCGCTCCCACTAACCCTCTTATATACACGATAATCATTTCGTTTTGAATTAAATCATAAACTATTATGATTACATCAAAACAAAAATTCCAAGAACCTAATGCTTGCTTCAATCCAAACATGGATCGAATAACCCGCAAACATTGTTTGCTAGTTTTGGTACGAAAAACCGACAAGATGTTGTAAACATCCTCCAAAAGGTTTCCTTTTCAGGAAAGCGATTTTCCCGTAAAGCTGCCATATTTCATACATGAAACATGCAGCATTAGCAAGCATTATCCATGTATGTCTTCCTTGAAGACTTATAGTACCAATAGGCACAATGCCTTGCGGTACATCAACTAGTATCCAAACTTGGTTGATATACATGGAATCCATTTCGGACTCATGACACTTTGTCATAATAGGGAGTCGATACCTTGTATCACTTCCTCAGACGTAGTCAGTTGGTATACCTCAAAAGATAGACATCTTTATGAGGTGAGATCAGAAACCCATACCCCAGGTTGTTTTCTGACTCTCTCCGACATATGCGGTTTTTGTGTATACGAAGATTAATGGTATAGTTTCATCCTTGATGAACTATTTTTTGTTCCATTAGGATTCGATGCCTGGAATAATATTACTCCGATTTTCATCGAGTTTTACTATCCTCCCACTTACCACTGCATATCGGTATTCCTCTCAGGAAAACCGCATGGTGAGCAACAATCTAATTGTTCTCAAGTGAGCTATATAAGTACAATACTTTGGTATCCCTAGGATAACCTACAATTGGCACTTATCCAATTTGGTTTTAGTTTGGTATCACCCAAACGTATGCCCAGCATACCCAAATCTTCAGGAATGTGTAACCCGGTTTCTTTCCCGTTAATATCTAATATGATGTCTGTCAAACAGATTTTTAATGGAACCTTATTCAAAATAAGTTCTTGCACTGTTAATGTTTATCCGTTGAAGGAAATGGTAGCTCAAAGCGACTCATGATTAACCTAATTATGTCCAACAAAATTCGGTTACTCAGTTCGGACACACCGTCAAACTGATGTGTTCCGGGAGGAGTCCTCATTTGAAAGAATACTTTACTCTTTCAAGTATATAAGGAACTTATTGCTTAAGTATTTTCCATTACGGTCTTACCGTGACAGTTTAATACTTCAGCCGATCTGTTTGTCTATTTCGTGTCGAAACTTAAAAGTTTCTGATTTGTGTTCTTCAAAAGAAACACATAACCATAACGTGATGCCACATCCGTAAGGTCACGAAATATTCATATCCACCTCTAGCCTAGCTAGAAATGGGCCCACATGTTTCACCATGTACTAGGGCTAACATATATGTGGCTTTTACACTTTTACAAAGTAAATGTGTTTTAGGCACATTGCCGAATAAACTAGATTCATAGACTTTATTTGAATGAGATCAAATTAGTCCGAGTACCCACTCTTCAAAAGTGTGGATATACGAGTCATGTTTAATTGTGTCCCCGACAACAATGCCACAATTAGTTTTATCTGATCAAATCAGTTTGAGCTATTTGTTTGTCATGTTATATATTAGAGATTCTATTTATATTCAAAATATAAATTTTGTTATTCACATCTAATGTGTTTATCTCAATATCATCTTTATATAATGAAACACTTTAGTGTTCTAGAATATAAAGGTTCACCCGCAGCGGGTTAAACACTGATATAGAGATAATATATCTAGTCAAACTAGTTACATTATAATAGTTTCCAAATTTAGGTGCACACCCGAAGGTAGTTCCTAAACTTAGATATCTACGGTTAAAACAGTGACTTTCGTCCCTTTTCCAATTCGCAGATAAATCTCAATTGAAGTCAGTATCCTGTTCAAAACAGATTCTGAACATCAATATATATATTTATGCACCAAACTAAGTATTCAAAATCCAATTTTAATACTAGTAGTGAACATAATGTTGACAAACATATTTGAAGTTTGAGCCTTGCTCGTCTTCAATTCCTTCATGTCTGCTTTGTCCAAACGGCAGTCACGCTTCCGCGATCCCGTTTGCCACATTTAGGCATACATTTTGGGATATGTCTTTTATCTTCCCAGAAGACTATAATGAAGTTGCCTTTGCCAGTTTCAACACTCCAGGAGCCTTGGGCCAAGCGTTGGCCTTCTAGAATATCGAAGTAAAGTGCGCCTAGCGCTACTTGCCTTATTGTAAATTTGGACTTTATCTCCTTGAGAATAGTCATTAACCCTCCAAGAGTTAACTTTCGCAATTTAGTACTTCTATAATCTAAAGATAGATTTATGAAGATGCTTCAGTTTCAGTATCATACTTTAAAGATCTAATCCTTAGTTCTGATTTATAAATTAAGGAGTCTACTGCGACAAGCTAAATGGATTAAGCATTTAAGTTATCATTACATAATCTTCCAAAGATTATGCTCTACTATTTGCTTAACTCCGGGCTTAGGCATAATATTATTTTATCAAATAAAATAACTTATCATTTTCCAGGACCATCCTGAAATTTTATTCCCAATTTGAAAATTAAACCATTTAAATACATTTTCCTTAGGATTATGTATTAAACGTCAATCTTTCAATTTAATCTTGATTTTAATAGTCCAACTATTTAATCAACGATTTCGGTACTTTTAAATATAATGATTATTATAGTCCAACTATATTAATCAACTATATTTTAAATTGTTTGAATATAGTCCAACTATTTATTAAAACAACATTTAAATACTAGTCCAACTAACATTTAATATCTTTGACGAAATGATATTTGTTTGAGCGCGTATGGCGAGTAATTGAACGAATATTGCAAATTCAATTCTTGCCTCCCACTATTTTTCGGCGACCCTCTAACCCTCTGTCGAGTACTCGGGAAACCGTGTTTCCTAGTGGGCTAGGATCCCGTTAAATATCACACAATCTTGACTTTGGCCGACAAATTGTATGATAATTAACTAGGTAGATCTCTAAGATCGATTGGATCCAATCCAATTTCAAGATCCGGTAGAGGGACATCCAAGTCCGAAACATATATCTTATATATGCCAATACATCCAATGTATTACCTAACCTTTTTCCTCTGAATCAACTAAGCCTTGGCTTTGGCACAACAAACTTAGTGATCCCAGTCAAGCGCGACCCATTGACCATGGAAAGCTTCGTAATCAATGTCGATGGACAAGAAGTGGTCTTGACTTTGGCCAACAAACCACAACTTGGACAAGACACTGACATGTAACAAAGCCTTCGTGATTCAAACACATCTTCGACAGACAAAGGCCTTGACTTTGGCCAACAAGCCAATGTCGTCTTAGATCTTGAGTGAGAATCACTCAATGGAAGGAAAAACACTTAATATTTTGCGAGGGTTTTTCGCGTGCAAATTGGCAACCAATTTATTATCTTTGTTAAGGTCTCATCATCTTACACCCTTAAACATGCATTCTAAACACATAATAAAGCGCATATGAAAAATAATAATGATATGCGGATGGATAATTTACACAATTGATCCTAGATCAAATCTCTCCCTTTCTCTCTCCCGCTAGCACAAGTATTACTTCTACCCGTTACACTACACTTCTAAAGAAACCTCATTTACATTGAGGGGAATATGTGAGAAGAGAATACAAAGAAATGAGAGGTAATAAGGCTGGACACGCAGGTCCAATTTAATAAATCAAATTTATTACGATAATTTCTAAAATTGTCCCACCCATCTAATATCCATCTGATATACATTATTCATGCATCGCAACCATGTATTCACACAAGCATGTTATCAATCAATCTAATCAAATTAATTAATTTGATAATTAGTGATCATCCAATGTTCAAACAACGATTTGATTTTGTTCGAGTCAAACTCGTTTTGCGAATAAGTACTTAAAGTACGAATTCTCGAATTAAATTAAACTACATCATTAAATCCAATTTAATATGCATTCAATTCTAATTCGCATATTTAATTCCAAATTAAATAACACACTTTGATAATGAACTTTTACGACTTAAATTCCAAATTTAATCGCAACGGGTCTAAAAGCCCGATTAACGTCCAACATCAATTTAATTAAAGTCCAATGGGCTTTTAATTAATTTCTTAAGGCGTGGACTTTTGGTCAACTCTGGTCAAACCGAAAACCAAAGTCCAATCTGGGAGTTACCCCATAAGCCCATAAATTAATTTTGGCCCATTAGGCCCAATTAAACTTTAAAGTCCATTAAGTCGCATTTGAGCTTTATGGTGGCGGTTTTGGGCCCAATTGGCTCCAACCAATTTTGCCTAAACCCAACTTTGTACAACAAAGCCCAACAAGCTCAATTACAACATAACAAGCCCAAATCCAATTTTAAGGCACAAATAATTAAATTCCAAAAATCCAATTTTCCCAATTTAATTACCAAAGTGTATCACATGATTAATTACCCAAATTAACATTTCTAAAACATCAATATACACAATTAATCATGCTCATTTTCATCATCACATGTCAAACACATTTTGATTAAAATCAAACCCAATTCATGCTCAACATGTCTCGGCCAAAGAGGGATAATTTTGTCCGATTCGGTTTCAATCCAATTAAACTCATAATCGACATTAAATCATCATCATAATTGATTCTAACTCATCCAATGAATTAAAAAATCAAAATCACCGAGACATTTTATGGCTATTCTATTCGGCCATGCTCACAAAATTTGGGGAAAATTATTCCAAATCAATTTTCATGAAATTGATCCAATCATTATTCAATTCAAACACATTTAAGCATATTCATCAATCCAATTTCACAAAATCATGCTCAAAATCAATTTGCCCAAATTTTAAGCCCTAAACTTTTTCATGCTCAAACCTTGCTCTAGATGCCATTGTTGGTTTCTATTAAGGTCCCAAGATCAATTATAAGCATGAATAATATGCGAATAACAATCGAGAAGTTGCGGAATACTTACATTGATCAGTTGAGCGACGGGGCAAGCAACGGAACTCAAAAATCTGCTCACTGGTTGGCGTGAACTGCAATTTTTGTGCTCACTGTTTTGGCTTCATTTTTGGTCCTTCGTCAAGCTCCAAGCATCATCGAATGGTTCCCGGCTCATGGGTGAGCTTCCCTATCACCTTCACATGTCTCGTAAGTGTGCTAGCACTTGTGATTTTGCCACAAAACCACACTCTTTGCTTCCCACTCTCTCGGCAAAACAGAACCAGAAAGTTTAAGATGAAACAACCCACTTTGGGCGTGAATGGTAGAAGGAAAGAGAGAAGAGAGATTGATTGTGTGATGTGTTACCAAATTTGTGTATCAATACACTCATTTGAATTTCACATGCATTTCATGTGAATTTGGCTTTTAAAAACAAACCATTAAAGCCTAACCACTCACATCATTCAATCACTCAATCACATCAATCAAAGCTTGTCAAGTCACATCACTCAAAGTGACAAGTGATTTGACGCTTGATGCGACTAGCGATTTGACGCTTGATTTGACGTGCCGCACTCGAATTCGAAATGCGAATGCGCTCGCAAATAATCTCGGGCTCGGGTTTGCTAATTCTAAATTAACGAATTTTCTGTTACGTCGTAATTAAATGATTACGCCTAGCGAAGTCACTATTCACGTCGCTAACGAATTAATTCTAAATTAATTCGCTCGCCCGAATTAAAATTTAATTTTAATTCCGCGTCGAAATCCAATTTCGTTTAATATATCAAATATATTAATTTCTCGATTAATTCCAAATTAATCGTTATCTCTCTTTAATGATATTTTATCCCAGATAAAATATCTCCGTAATTAATCCCAAATTAATTTTCTTTCTCTTCTAATTAATCCCAGATTAATTTAGAGTGCGAGTTATACGTCATCGGTGAATCTTTGAGAAGCGACCCATGAGATCCCCGGATATTTTGGCAGTAAATTTGATCGTCGGACTATCCGAACACGTAAGTACCTCGTACTACGTTTATACCGAATTACAAGACAAGGTTAGCCTCTAGCAAAGCGTCATGCCTCCCCAATTCTCCGGAAACATCCTTACAGGAATAAGGATCTATATCAAGCATAATATACCGTAGTATTGCGTATTTCTATCCAGTATCGGATGATCACGTGCTAGGCCTGGTGCTGGAATTGTGTCTGCCCCGTACGAAGCACATGTTGGATGTCTGGCGACTAGTCTCTATAATCGGATATACATGACCTAGTCATAATATCCCGATAGATGCGCAGCATTTAAGAGAACTAGTCCCGTATCCTACGTGACCATCATCTCCAAATGACTGAAGTGACAATTTCGTCTTGACATCACACCCAACACACTACGATTCTCGATATACCCAGAATCGGCATACACAGAAACCGGTTAAAGCCTAGGACGACCTCAACCAAAGTATATTGATTGTCGTATGTATTAGCGGTGCAAGTCTCAGGTTAAGACCAAATACACCTACCGTGATTTCGGACTTCCATAGACACATAGTCATACTACCAATGGAATTCTGAGGGGGTCTTATCTAGAGCGAAGCTGTTTCCCGTACCATCGGCAAAACACAACCTCCTATTACACTTGCATGAGTATCCTATACCCAAATATATGAGAATTATGCCGTTGTGCCCTCACAACGTGTACAAGTGTAATACTAGTCTTTTACGTATTTATCGATGTCCAATCTCGATAATACTCTGACTAGGGATATTTAATGATTTATCCTTCGTGGACTGATATTGTCTCATATCATTCTCCGTCCAGGAACAAATCACAATGACCTCTCATTATTTATATATCTAGGTGATCTAATCACAAATGATAAGAGTGCAATCTCCTTTGTCACATAGTTAATTTTTACAACAACACCATAATCTGTACAAATAGTGATGCTATAGGTCATAATTGTCCAACATAGTATTCAATTTCTACAATTAATAAAAGAGAAAGTCGTCCAAAGTGATACGGGAGAGAAAGCAAGAAGAGAGGCGGGTTACAGGTTAATGTCCGAATCAGGACAGGAAATGGAGAAGGCAACAAGCATATTCTATAAGAACGAGTAAGATGACTTCATATTCCTTATCTTTCATATGCTTTCAAGTTTGAATTCAACAATTATTTCCAAATGCAAGTTTATAAACAATATACATATATAAAATAAAACTTGTAATAAATAGAATGAGTAAAGGTTAGAGAAATTGACAACGAATTTATAGTGGTTTGGCCAATAATTCTTACGTCCACTCCTCCAAGCCGCGCTTGAAGCTTTTCACTATACAAAAGTGATTCCACACTTTACACCGTCATTTTTCCGTGGCTGACTCACAACCAAGAGTTTTGTCTCCTAAATTCACTCCAAACCTTTACCCAAGAGTTTTATCAACTAAGTTCATTCTTAAACCTTTACACCAAATATACCTTTTTGAGTATACCCATTCAACAAGGGATTTCCACAAACTCAAGTGTTTAATATATGTAAAAAATTTACAACATAACTTGGGTACTCACAATAGATAAAGAAGATTAAAGGTGTGAGTTTCTAACCCAAGTATTCCTAGCTCTCTAAAATGATATGATGATGTATGTAGTGGGCTTTAATTATGATGAGAGTAAATGAATAAGAAGATTTTTTTCTCTCTTTATTTTTGTCTTGAAAGAAATGTTAGAAGGTGTAAAACACTTGGCAAAAATGAAATTGGGGCTTAATATATAGTGAATATGAAAACTGACCCGAACTCTCTATCCTGAGACCGGTATATCGATCGTTCAATTCAAACGGCTATATTACCGTTGAAGAGTAAAGTGCACCAACCGAATTACTGACCGATATGGTGATCGATATACCAGTTAGCTAATCGGTATGGGGACTGGTATGATCCATCCCAGTTCTAATAGTTGTGCAAACTCCAGATTGACCGATATGGAGTAGCATAGATCCAGAGAGCATGCAAAATTACCAAAGGTAGAGCAGTGACATCAGTATCAGAGACTAGTATGTCGGTCACATTGCAGAAACTTAGGATTTGAAGATTTAAAAACAATTTGCACATGACCCTAATGCATGTATATAAATGTGTATGAGTCCTATTAGCTTAGAACACTTAAATTATCGACTCACTTATATTGAAAGCCCTAAGCCATAAGACTACACTAGATATCTTCATTAAGCTCTTGAGTCTTCACATCCAAATGCTTTGACATCTTTTTGTAATGCTCTTGAGTCTCTAACGTTACATCATCAAAATCTTTCATTAAGTGCAATGGCAATAATCTCCCATTTTTATGATGGCAACCTTTAAAACTTGAGAACATTGAGAGTTCCAACTTTGATGACGATTATAGCTCCCCCTCAATATATGATTTCCTTTTAATATAGCTTTATAAACACTTAGAAAAATACATTAGTATAAATATGCTCTCCCTCAGTATGAGGATGAGGGAATCACAAGTTTTATCTCATTCCTATGATTTCTCCCCATCTGCTATTAGTAAAAAGAATGAAGAAGCAAAAATGAAGCACAAAGAGAGATAAATGAGCATGTGCACAGGACATAATAATAAAGTTTAAAGATATGAACAATTAATAATTTCTCCCTCTTGCCATACAATTTAATATGGATGCATAGATCATCAAAATCATTCAAATTATACTAATATCCATGCATTTTGTTTTCAACCAAGAATTATCAATGACAAGACAAATCAAAAGATACTCAAAATGATCATATATGTCTATATACTCAATGTCATACAAATAGTGATTAAAAAATATGATCAATTCATATAATGTAGGCGAATATTACAATGTTGCCTCAACTTTCAATTTTTTAGCATTTGAAATGATTCATACAAAAACATTTAAGATCAAACAAAGTAAATCATACATAAGTTCATATAATTTTAGCTCAAAATCCCCAATCAATAGCATATTTCACAATTATGTCCAATTCATGTCCAAAATTTAAGCACACTCAAGTAAGGTGGAGGAAACGGTACCAATATTTCCGTAAGTATGAAATTTACCTTTTACCGTTGTCATCAAGTGACAAATCTACCATTCATAAAACTTAATCATTTTTTAGGTTGCATTTGAAATTCTTCTTGTTGAGCTCGTTCCTCATTTTGTGTTGAGCCTTTGGGAACATTTTCATTTTTCATTGATTACTTTTCCCAAAGCTGCACCTGCACAATCTTTCAAGCATATTTTGGTACCCACACTTTCTTGGGTCTATAGGCGTTAATCTTGGTTCCTTTGGGAACTAATGCATTCACTTTCTTCCTCGGATAAGCTTGAGTCGCTATCGCTCCAAGTTGTTTTCATGGCCTTCTTCTTGAATTTTCATTTAAATCTTCTCTTTGGGCAATCAACAACAACATGACCCGGCTTTTCACACTAATAGTAAGTGATTTTATCTTTCTTGCATTTCATTGGCCAATTTTCCTGTTTCTTCTCATCCATCCGATATTTTCCTTTAGGCTTCTTGGATTTGAGGAATTTTTGAAATTCTTTGTCAATTTCACCACGCCATCATCACTATCATCTTTCCAATCTCTTGAGCATGAACTATCCCATTTTCTCACAAATGACTTAAGGGCTTGTTGTAAAATTATTGTACAACAAGTAACGATGTCAAGTTTTAGTAAAGAGTGAATATAGAATGTCAAATCCACATGGATTGAAATCAAATTCGCACTAAGTATTATAATTAATAAGGTTAATTTTATTTAGAGGTAATTTAAATTAAAATAAATTAAAGCTAAAAACTAAATAAGCGAAAAGCCTAAACGTTGAATTAATGAAAACCAGGATGACATAGATTCTAGAATCTTATTTCACATAGCTATCCCATAGGTATTTTTCATGCCAATCAATCATTACTCAATTTTTTGGTTTATAAGTCAAGAATCCTAAATTATTCTAACTCCATCCCCCAAGTGCCGAGTGAAAATATGATTTATTACCAACTTCGATATCGCTATAAAAATCTAGTAATTAAAAATTCATTACGCTATGTGATTCTTTGTTAACGACTTCAAATGAATTATATGCCTCTCAAACTCTATAAAATTCATAGGTTATAATTTCTAGATCCTATTCAAAATTTCCTCCCCCGAGTGATAGATTCTAAACATGGAATCATCTAATTTGTGGCCAACAAAGTCGAAGTATTAAATATAAGAAAATATAAATAAACTGAATTAAAACTTCATAATAATTAATTGGCAATCAAATACATAGGTTCAAACATAGGCTACATCATCCTCTAGAATAAGAAAATTAGTTCATGACTAAATAGAACAACAATGAAAACAGAGTCAAGAACATATTGGACATCATTAGAATTTAAAGAAATAAACAAGAAGATAAAACTCGAATTGAATCCCTTCATCTTTGGACGTCACCGTCTTCGTCTCCATTTGTCGCTCTTCAATCCATCTCCTTGGATCTCTCAAAATTATATGTTTTTAGAGGTCACTGGTTGTATCTAATCATCATTTATAGGAAAGTCTTGGAGTCATTCTGCTTGTAGAAAACAAATTCGTTAATGTCTGAAATTCATCCAGGGCGTCCCGACGCTCGCTTCCCTACCAGGATGAGTATTTTCACGTATTTTCCTTTCCTGTGTGCTTTCTTTGCATCCTTAAGCTCCCAAAACATGTCCATTTATCCCAAGATTCATGCTCTAATACTTCCTATCAATAAAACCTAAAATAAACTACAAAACACGTAAAATGACACGAAATCTAATAAAATAATAAGATAAGAATATATGAACAAGTGGGTATAAATCACACTTATCAAAAAACCCCAAAATTAAGATTTTGCTAGTCCCAAGCAAAAGAATAAATAAAAACTAAATAAAAGTAAACAAACACAAGTAACTAAATTAACTAGGCCACTTTCTTAGGGATCACGATTGCATTTAGCATATATAACAAGCCTTTAAACCCCTAGACAGCCCTAGTGGACGAGTTATAGTCTTGTGAGGGCTTACAATGACGACACTCACAAATATTATTCACACATATGCAATCATGTAAAAAATAAATAAAATAATCCTGGTAATTACACATAATATTATCCTCAAAGAATTTATTCCGATGAAATCATAGACCTTCAAGGTACTAAATTCAACTTAAATCCAAGTTCTTCAATAAATCATTTAAGCCATACTCACAGTGTGAGTGTGTGTAATGGTTTAGTCATAGCTTGACTCCTAAGCAAGCCAACTAAGTGATTTCGTCTTAAAATCGGGATCTGATGGGTCTAACCAACCTAGATATCTTAAAAGTATTATGTATTTTCCTATGACTCATGGTATGGTTTCTCTTTTCCATAATCTTTTGACTAACCTACCTTTTAAGGTAACATTTCTCCTCATGGTGGTCCTAACACTCGTCCATGGGTAGCTTCACGCTTATCGGTTATAGGTGGTTTATCTCTTTTTTTCAAAGTATTGTTGTTTTTTATTTTCTTTTATTTTCATTTTTCGAAAGAAATCTTTCTTTTTTCTTTCTGCTTTGTCCATACCATATATCATAAATAATTATAAATAAAGATGGATATCTAAGCAAACATTCATTTATATTCAAACAATTTCTTCAACTAATCACCTTGTCAACTATCGAAGCTCTTGTTGCTAGAAACCTATTTTTAGGTCCTTACGAGTCTAACGTAGATCAGATACTCAAGGCATCAGATAAAAATTAATTGAGAACTTATCGTTTCTAAGATTTCATCATAGAGCAAACAGAAATCATCATTTAGAAATATGTTTTACTACCTATGATTAAAAAAATGATTTTTCTATAAAGAACTATTAAAAAAATAGCATGAACTATCACCAACAAGTTCACACCCCAAACTTAAAATTTACATTATCCTTAATATAAGACAAACATAAAGAAACAAGAGTGAAGAATAACACTACCGTGCAAGGGGTTGATTAGGCTCTTGTTGGTCGGAATTTTATTACACGGGCCATATGGGTTGCGTTAGTACCTGCATAAATACAATGCAAACTACTAAACATACAAATAGCACACAAAAATAAAACTAAAGTAAAGAAAATAAAAAATAAATGTGTGGTTTGCCTCCCCGCTAGCGCTAAGTTTAACATCTTCAGCCAGAAGTAACCACCAAAGTGATCATGGTCGCTTCAATATAGGGGATTGGGTAGTCTCATATGCTTTTTTCTTTGTTATCCACTTATTATTATGACATAAAAAATACTGCTTGGCTGGCTGCAGCATAGCAACTATGGAATGTCTGCCATGATCTTTTAACGGTTCAGCTATTGGCTCCACCTTTGGGTCATGATCGGTAGATTTTCTGCCAGTTTGAAATTTTAGACTGCACATGCAGCAAAATTGGCTTGACCTCTTGTTTAGCTTTCCATGGATCATATTCAAGTGGGCACTGAATCTTGAGTTCTTCTTTTTACAGTGCCTTAGGATCGGTTTCAGTTGTGGCTACGGAAGATCTTCTTTGAATGGCTTCATTATGTTCATTAGTTGTTTGACTACTAGTTCACCCTGCATGTTGGTTTGAATACATAGTCACGTACCTAACACATGGTCATTCTCCATTGCAACTTCCTTCTCTACAATGTCTATCCTGCGACATTCTTCATCACCTTGAGGACTCGGCATGGCTCTGAAAATACTAAAGGTGATTTCTTCGTTCTGCACTCGCATTATCAGTTCACCTTTCTGCACATCAATGATCGCTCTGCCTGTTGCCAAAAAAGGACTCCCAAGGATGATTGGGACATCATGATCCTCCTCCATATCAAGAACAAAGAAGTCGGCGGGGAAGTAGAACTTATCCACCTTAACCAATACATCCTCTACTATTCCTCACGGGTATATAAGGGATCTATTTTCTAGGTGCAATGTTTGTTGGCTTTACCTCTCTTAAGCCCAACTATTTGTATATAGATAGGGCATGGGATTGACACTCTCACCCAAATCGCATAGCGCTTTACCAAAGTCTCGATTTCCAATAGTGCACAGTATGGTAAAGCTGCCATGATCCTTCAACTTTGGAGGGAGCTTCTTCTATATGATGGTATTACACTCCTTTGTGAGTGCTACTGTTTCAAAATCATCCAACTTCATCTTCTTAGACATCATCTCATTCATAAACTTCACATAGTTAAGTATTTGTTCTAATGCCTCCGTGAAGGGAATGTTGATATGTATATTTTTAAAGGTATCAAGAAACTTGGCAAACTGATCATCCAACTTCTTCTTTTGAAAGCGCTCAAGGTATGGCAAATGTGTCTTCGGGATGGGGGTGGCTTATACAGAGGAGCTGATGCACTATTCTCTTCTTTTATTATTATTTCTTCATGAAATATAGCTTATTTATCTTGACTACCTTGGTCCTTATGGGTGTCTCTAATCTCTTTCCCACTCATGAGGGTAATGGTCTGGCACTATTTCTTATGATTGACTTCAATATTACTAGGAAATGCCTCTTTCTATTGATTTACAATGGAAGAGACAAGCTGACCAATTTACACTTCTAAAGACTTCATTGTTGCCCCCATATTACCCATGTGTGTTTCAATATTGTTTAGACTCGACTCATTTTTCTCAAACCTCTCTAAATTTTTAGGAAAAAATGTGTTCATAAGGTCTTCTAAAGATGGTTTATGCTCTTCTATTTGATTATTGAAGCCAATAGAAGGTTGTAGGGTATTCTCTGTGTTTACATATGACAAGTTTAGATGATAATAATTAGGTATGATATTACTTATACAGTTGTTGAAGTTCTGATTGTTCACATATTGGGTTTGCTCAAAGCTTGCTCCTCCGTCTGGTAAGATCATCCTTTTAGTAGCAGCAACTTCAATAGATGGTTGGGCTCTTTGATTGGTCAATGCTGCTATATGAGTCATTAGGAATGAAACTTGAGTTGCAAGTGCAACAATAGGATCCACATCGTGTATACCAGCCACCTTAGTCATCGCCGAGCATTCACTTGGCCATTGGGAATTGTTAACGGCCATCTCATCCAATAAAGCATAAGCGTCTTCAATGGTTTTCTTGAACATGGTTCCTCCAGCAGCTGCATCAACCATAGTCATGTTCAGACTATTCAACCCATTATAAAATAACTGAATCTGAACCCAGTCTTCATAATTGTGTTATGGGCACGTCTTGAGTAGATCTTTAAAGAGCTCGTATGCCTCATACAGGTTTTCGATCTGGTGCGGGTTGTTCTCTCTGTTGTCAGCCGTCATCACTTCTTTTTCAACCCTATTTTATTTTCTTAGTCTCCTCGTTGTTCTTTCTATTTCAGGATCAAACATGAGCAATTCAAGACTTATGGATCTTCGCATTCACTGAAGCACAGAAAGAATGAAAAAGTAATAAAATAAAAGTAAAAATAAAAATAAAAATAAAATCTAAATTAAAGTTAAGGTTATTTGGTAATAGTATTAGTGTGAATAAGATTCAACAATCCCATACATGCAAAAACTTATTGTGAAATTATCGTACCACAAGTAAACGGTTTCCATTTTTAGTAAAGAGTGAATATAGAGTGTCAAATCCACAGGGATTGGAATCAAATTCACACTAAATACTATAATTAATAAGCTTAACTTTATTTATAGGCAATTTAAATTAAACTAAATTAAAACTAAAAACTAAATAAGTGAAAGTCTAAATGTTTAATTAAGAAAAACCATGATGAGATAAATTCTACAGTCTGATTTCACCTACATATCCTCTATGTATTTGTCATGCCAATCACTCATTACTCAAATTCTTGTTTTATAAGTCAAGAATCCTAAATTATTCTAACTCCCTCTCCCGAATGCCGAGTGAAAATATTATTAATTACCGATTTTGATATCTCTATAAAAATCTAGTTATTAACAATTCATTACGCTCTGTGATTCTTTGTTAACGACTTCAAATGAATTATATGCCTTTCGAACTCTATAAAATTCCTAGGTTATAATTTCTAGATCCTATTCAAAATTTCCTCTCCCGAGTGATAGATTCTAAACATGAAATCATCTAATTTGTGGACAACAAACTTGAAGCATTAAACACAAAAAAATATAAATAAACTGAATTAAAAATTCATAATAATTAATTGGCAATCAAACATGTAGGCTACATCATCTTCTAACATTGAAAATTAGTTCATGACTAAATAGAATAACATTGAAAACGGAGGCAAGAATATATTGGACATCATTTGATTTTAAAGAAAGAAACAAGAAGATAAAACCTGAATAAAATCCCTTCATTTTCGGACGTCATCGTCTTCGTCTCCTCTTGTTGCTCTTCAATCCCTCTCATTAGATCTATATAAATTATATGTTTTTAGAGCTCTCTTATTGTGTCTAATCCTCCTCTTTAGGATTTTAGACTCACTTATTTATTTATAGGGAAGTCTTTGAGTCCTTTTACTTGTAGAAAACAGATTCCTTAAAAGCATGAAATTTGTCATGGGCATCACGACGCCAACTTCTCTGGATAAATATGTGTTTTTTATGCTTGAGGGCATCGCGACACCAGAAGTGGCATCGCGACGCTAGTTTCTTTTCCTGGATGAGTATTTTCACATATTTTCCCTTCCTGCGAGCTTCCGTTGCATCCTTAAGCTCCTAAAACACGTCTATTTTCCCCAATATCCAAGCTCTAATCATTCCTATCAATAAAACATAAAACAAACTACAAAACACGTAAAATGACATGAAACCTAACAAAATAATAAGTTAAGAATGTATGAATAAGTGGGTATAAATCACACTTATCAGGGCCATTCCCTTTTTATTTTTCTCTTATTCTTCCCTTAAATCCTTCTCTATCTCCATCTTATATTTTATCAATTTTCCCACCAAATCACCTCACTTCAAAGTGTTCATATCATTTGATTCTTAAATGGAAGAGGTACAAATTCTATATTCCTTAGGAAGAGACCTAAAGATCTTTTTTACTTGATCACTTGTACTAATGCTTTTTCCTACAACACTTAGTTGATTTATAATCATGGTGAATCTTGAAATCATTTTCTAAACATTTTCACCCGCTTCCATCTTGAAGTAATCAAAGTCACACAAAAATCGGTTGATCTTTGATTCTTTAACTTGGATACTGCCCTCATTGAAAATCTCCAATGACTTCAATAATTCATATGTATTTCTAAATTCAAGAAGTTTGTTAATTTGGCTCCTATCAATTGCACAAAGTAGATGATTGAGAGCCTTCGCATTTATGGAGGCTTTCATGTAATTCCCATCGGTCTATTCGAATTGTGTTTTAGGAAACTCCACACCATTATTATTTTTCTTCATTGGCATTCTAGTACCTATTGTGATCCCTTTGAAGGATTGAACATCAACGACAATGAGGTTATTCAACATCCTCATCTTCCAAATAGTTATAATCAGTTCTGGTGTAGAATGGAGGTCTATTTGTACAAAATCCCTTAGTAAGGTTTGTTGTGTAGCTTGTAAATGCCATGATCTATCCGCAGATGATTAAGTCTTTGTTGAGAATATCTTACTCTGATACCAATTGAAATCACCTACAAGTACTCAAACAACACTAACTATACACAAGATGGGGTGAATTGGGTATTGGCCAAATATTATGGAATTAAAAATCTTATTGATTTTAAGCCATTTAGTTAGTAGCTTTACCAATTAACCTTAGTGTTCAATTTCTACATTTAAGGAATTTAACAATTAATTTCCAAATGCAAGTTTCTAAACAACATGCATATATGAAATAAAACTTGTAATAAATAAAAGGAGTAATGGTTAGAGATTTTGACACCAGATTTATAGTGGTTCGGCCAACAATGCCTACGTCAACTCCCTCAAGCTGCGCTTAAAGCTTTCCACTATCCAAAAGTGATTCCACACTTTACACCGTGAGTTTTTCGTGGCTCACTCACAATCAAGAATTTTGTCCCATAAATTCACTTCAGACCTTTACACAAGACTTTTATCACCTAAGTTCACTCTTAAACCTTTACACCAAATACACCATTTTGAGTATACCCATTCAACAAGGGATTTCCACAACCTCAAGTGATTAAGATATAAAATGTTTACAATACAACTTGGGTACTCACAATAGATAAAGAAGATTAAAGGTGTGAGTTTCTAACCCAAGTATTCCAAACTCTTTAAAATGATATGAAGATGTATGTAGTAAGTTTTAATTATGAAGAGAGTAAATGAATAAGAAGATTTATTTCTCTCTTTATTTTTGCCTTGAAAGAAATGTTAGAAGGTGTAAAAAACTTGGCAAAAAGAAAATTGAGGCTCAATATATAGTGAAGATGAAAACTGTCCCCAGCTCTTTGTCTTGAGATCGATATAACGGTCCTATAATTCAAACGACTATATGACCGTTGAAGATTAAAGCACACTAACCAGAAAAATGACTAGTATGGTGACTGGTATGCCAGTTAGCTAATCTGTATGGGGATCGGTATGACCCGTCCCAGTTCCTGTAGCTGTTCAAACTTTAGATTGATCGGTATGGAGTAGCACAGTTCCAGAGAGCATGCAAAACTCCCCAAGACAAAGCAGGGACACCAGTATAGCGATATCAGGGACCGATATGTCAGTTACAGTGCAGAGACT
This sequence comes from Zanthoxylum bungeanum, assembly GCA_019454045.1. Lineage (NCBI taxonomy): Eukaryota > Viridiplantae > Streptophyta > Magnoliopsida > Sapindales > Rutaceae > Zanthoxylum > Zanthoxylum bungeanum. The sequence goes on along the minus strand of SKCR01013348.1, from coordinate 144,877 downwards.
CAGGATTTGAATATTTAAAAATATTTTACACATGACTCTAATGCGTCTATATGAATATGTATGAGTTCTATATGCTTACAATACTTAAATTATAAACGTACTTAGATTGAGAGCCCTAAGCTATAAGAATACACTAGATATCTTCATTAAGCTCTTAAATCTTCACATCCAAATATTTCGACATCTTTTATAATGCTCGCGAATATGCATCAAAATTTCTAGCATTGCATCACCAAAATTCTTCATTAAGTGCAATGGCCCAAACAAAAGTTGCTTACTTCAGTACTGTCCATCTCTCTCACTTCTCTTAGTACAATTGTTAAATGCTGAACAAAATGTAAATTAGTTTATTTGACAAAAAAAATTAGTTGTAAATAATCAAAACATATTAATGCCAACAACAATAATAGCTGATATATACAGGATTTTAAGGAATCAATAAACACTAATATATTTGATTTGACAAAAATATCTAGTTGTATATAACAATATATTTGAAGAATGTATATCAATGATAAACTACTCATCACATATTATGTCCTCAACTTCTTTACTTCTAAGAGGTCTATCCTCATTGTCATTTTCAGCTCCATAGCCACTCATTTTAATTGGCAATCATAAAGTGGAATCACTCTCATTAGACAATAATAAATCATGGAACCCTATTAGTGGTGCTTTGAATATAGTGCCACAAGGGTGTCAAATACCATTGGGTTCAAATATGTAACTTCTATTATTAAACATGCAATTTAAATCATTAAACATGCAAACTCTGTCAATAAACATGAAATTTTTGAAAACATGAAATTAGTTTCATGTTTATTGGTAAAATTTGTATATTTAATGGTTTAAGTTACATATTTAATAATCAAAATAACATGTTTGTACCCAATAATATTTATACACTTGGGTACCATAATAGTGGCCGATCTCTATACATGATATATGTTTCCGTCATTTTAATATCATTAGATTGCACTGACATAGTACAACTCTCACCGTGAAGGACCCAATTATTATAGGTAGGATTCATGCCTTTCAGTGGAGTTGTACATTTTTACAACCAACACACGGACAAACTATCATATCTAGACCCGGCCACGGTTCCGGTTCGGAACCGGAACCGAACTTCCGGTTCCGGAACCGAACCGGAATGGGACCGGTTCGGTTGGGGTTCCACCCCAACTCGAACCGGTCCGAACCGGTGGAACCGTACGGTTCCACCGGTTCGGACGGTTCCAACCGGAACCGAACGGTTCCGGTTGGAACCGTCGGGTTCCTATTGGAACCGTAGGGTTCCAACAGGAACCCTACGGCCCCCAACGGCTAGTAGCCGTTGGGGGCCTAATTCCCCCAACGGCTACTGCCGTTGGGGGATGCAGGGAGCCGTTTGGCTCCCTGCCAAAAAAAAAAAATAAAAAAAAAATTATAAAATTTGTTTTATTATATAAAATAAAAATTACTAATGTACCCCTAATAACGGTAATAAAACGGTTATATTTAGGGGCATTTTTGGTATCAAAAAAATTCTAAAATTCTATAAATAGGATTCATTTTTCATAATTTCATCACACCAATTTCTCAACTCTCTCATTTTCTATAAATCTCTTATTCTCAATCTTACTTCAATACAATTCTCTTATTTTAGTTGTTAATTAATTTGTTATCATTCGGCATTCGCATCGCAATTATTCAAATGGAAAGCTCATCTGAGAACATAATGTCAAATATGCCGACCCAAGAGAGCGGCCCCAGTGTCAGTGCACAATCACGGAGAAGAGAAGTTAAGGCTCGGTCCTCCGATATTTTCAAAATTCATTTTAATTTGGAACGCCTAGACGATGGTTCACAACGAGCAATTTGCAACTATTGTGGGGTTATCTATAAATTTTCTTGTGGATACGGAAATATGATCAAGCACATGGAGAAACATCATCCGGTTGAATTTGGCATTGATACGACGCAGACTCAAATGGCCAGGTACGCATCATCTAGTAGAGGTACGAGTAGTGTAGATTTATTTAAATATTCTGATGCAAAAAATAGAGAAGAATTTGCCAAATTAACATGTATGGCACATCTTTCTTTAAGCTTTGGTGAAAAACTTCATTTTACTAATTACGTGCATAATGCTTTAACCCTGCTGCATGTAGAATGACTCGAAACACAACAAAACGTCATATTTTCAAATTATATAAAGATGGTAAAAATTATTTTAAATGAAATATTTAAAGAGATGAAAGGTCGTATTTCGATATGTTCTGATATTTGGAGTGACCATTGGCAAACACACTCATACATGGGTGTGACTTGTCATTGGATTGATGCATCATTTACCATGCAAAAACGACTCATTGCATTTAGAGTTTTTGATGACTAACATACTGCACATAATATTTATAGAATGATGAAGGTAATTTTTGATGAATATGGTTTAGGAGAAAAAATTTTAACAATTGGATTTGATAATGCATCTGCAAATACTGCATCCATCAATGATTTAAAAGAAATATGTCAACCAAATTTAGGGGGTCGATTTTTTCATATTCGTTGTACATGTCATGTCCTAAACTTATGTGTGCAAGACGGTCTAAAATTATTATCTCCTTTCTTTGATCCTATAAAAACGGCACTTAACTGTATTTGGTCATATTCTCAAGTTAGGAGGGAATGGACCAAGTTTTGTAAAATAAATGGTATTAAACCGATTAAATTTTCTAGAGATGTTCCAACACGTTGGAATTCTACTTATTTTCTTTTATGTCAAGCACTTCAATACAAAGATGCATTATGTAGTTTGTTTTTCAACATGTTCAAAATATCACACTTTATCCTAGTCAATGGGATATTTGTGAAAGAATTTTAGATATTTTAAGAGTTTTTAATGATGCTACTTTAGTTTTTAGCGGTGTTTATTATCCCACTGCACATTTATTTCTTCTTGAGAGTTTGAATATTGTTGGCACTCTCGATGAACATGTTGACAGTGACGACCCTAATGATATTTTTTTGCTCGAAGCCATTACTGTTATGAAGGTAAAATGGTTGAATTATTTTAGAGAAATTCCTTTATCTTATTCCCTTATTGCAGCTGTTTTTGATCCTAGATTTAAATTAGAAGGTTTGAATGGTGGTTTACAAGCTTACTATGGTTATTTAAGAATATTAGATGACATTGATATTACGAGCATAATGACGAATTTAAAAAGTGATTTAATTATTTTATTTAATGACTATATTGTAAGATATAACTTAGGAACAATAGGTCAGTCTAGTAGTAGCGAACCGGTAATTCAACCAAGACTTAGCGCATGGGATCATTGGTTATTACAACGAAATAAAAAATCTAGGGATACGACAACAACTAATAACCCTGAATTAGATAATTATTTATCTACAAATTTTGAGTTTTCTAATGAAAGTTTATGCAGTAAAAATTTTAAAATCCTTGAATGGTGGAACCGGCATCAAAATATATATCCTGTTTTATCTATTATTGCTAAAGAGATATTGGCAGCACCTATTTCCACCGTTGCGGTTGAGCAAGCCTTCAGCTTGGGAGGTAATATATTGGAAGCTAGGCGATCTTCATTATATCCAAGCACTCTAGAAGCAACAGCTTGTGTGGATGATTGGACTCGAGCTGATCTGAGACAACAAGAAGATGCCCCCGATGATTTTGAAGATTTGTTCGATAATGCTTCTGCAACAAGTGCAAGCGGAAGCTGCGGACCCGGAGCCGAAGGATCAACTGATAATGATGATTGATAAATGTAAAATTATAATTTACAAAGGGGATATGTCTTAAACTTGTAATGGAACTACGTGAGCTTTGATTCCTCTCACCCTTGGAGGATACGTAGGCAACTTAAATTTTAAAAAATTTAAGCTCAAGCTCTTCAATGTAATAATTTTTTTTTTTTATTTATAAATTTAATCTCATTTTTTTTAATTAATAATTTTTTTTTATTTAATGATTTGACTCCTCTTATTTTTTTATTTTAATTAATTAAAAAAAAAAAATGAACCGAACCGAACCGGAACCGAACCGTTCGATTCCGGTTCGGTTCGAGTTTCCGGTTCCACTTAAGTGTGGAACCGGAAACCGGCCGGTTCGGTTCGGTTCCGAACCGGAACCGAACCGCCGGCCGGGTCTAATCATATCTAGCTTTCCTCAACTTCCACGGGCACTATTAACTATGGATGACAATTTTACCCGTAAACCGGCAAAAACCCGTCCGGAATGGGTAGGATTTGGTAAATATATTAGTGGGTGCGGTGCATGTTTGGTAATTTAAAGCAGAACCCGCTGCGGGTGCGGTGCGGGTTTGGTATTTAAGAAAAAAATTCCGGGTATCCGCATACCCGCAATATTATTTTTTATTAATTAATATTTTTAGGATAATATAAAAAAACCTTCATATAAGAACAACTAACAAAACCTAAACCTAAAACACTAATCCACAATTCCACACTCCCACTCAGCCGCAGCCCGCAACCTGTCCAACTGAAGATTTTTTGCATGACTATTATTGTTTTTTTTTTAATCACACTTGTTAATAAAATTATAATACAAAAATTTGGATTAAGTTCACATTATCATAAACGGGAGAGGAGTAAAATAAGCTAGTGTTTACTGCAACTTCAGTAGCTTTCCTGCTTCTTCATTACATTTACTCCACTTGAGCCTTGTAAGCATCACTTTCATTATAATTATGAAGAGAATAACTTGTTTTAATTATGTTTATATGAAAAAATAAACATATGGTACTGAGTCTTTCATACATTATGTTATCTATGTACTGTATATACATACATCGCATGTTGTATATGTGAAATGAAAAAAAAATGTGAAAACTACAGCTAGCAATTAAAAATAAATTATTTAATTAAAAAAATTATATTATTAAGAACATAAAGTAATTCAATATTTTAAAAACCCGCAAAAAATCCGTTAGGTATCAATGCGGGTTTGGTAATTTATTTTTATATGCGGTGCGGGTTTGGTAATGAAAATTAAAACCCGCAACGGGTATGATGCGGGTTTGGTAATTTATTTACATATGCGGGTGCGGGTTTGGTAATGGAAAATCAGCACCATACCCTACCCACTGCCACCCCTACTATTAACAAAGTCCCGTGCTTCATTTCTATACTCCTCTGTATGTCTACAAGATAATATTAACAAAAAACTTAATGGTTACTATAAAGCTATTAATATAATTAAATATGGTTAATCTAAAAAAATATGATCCACTTTTTCATTAAGTGATTATATTTACATATATATTTATATAGTGAGCTTCCAATACTTTGGATCGAGTGAATGTTTTCGTCCGGATGTATGTATAAAAAATATTTAAATGACGAAATATCAATATTTTCCATGCAACCGAACAAAAATATTTGTCCGATCGATCATTTTGGAAAATCATTATATATATATATATGGATCCATCTTTTATTCATTTTATCAACACAAAAATCACACAAAAAATGTTTAAAAAATAAGTGGAATCCACCTATTTTTTTGATAAAATATATCAAAAGAATTTGATTTTTTTAATGAACAATGATATACATACATAAACTCTTACTTACAATTTATACACATCTCTCACTATAACTACAGTGATGCTACAGTAATCACTATAGCTACAGTAAAAAATGTGTAAAAATTATAAATAAGAGTTTATGTATGTATAATATTTTTGTTTTTTTAATATAAAGCCACACAAGTTTTTTCTCTTTGTCAACGTACACTTGGTTGTACAAAGATGATTAGATTCAACCATATAAAAAATATATATAACAAGAATCCACTAATAGAATCAAATCCGGCAACAAAAACTCATTAAGTCATAAAATATCAACAAGCAAGGCTAAACATAAAATTAAATTTATATCAGATCTAAATGCGTATTTATATCAGATCTTAAACAGAAATAGATTTAAGATTGAGTTTGAAAATGAAATTTAAGATTGAGAAACAGAAACATATCTAAATAGTTTTTCACCGCATGCATTTATGTGAATGTTGTCATTACATGCTCTCAAATACCATTATGCAGTCGATCGTTGTGGTAAGTAATCGCCGGTATGGTCAAAATAAGATATTGTAACCCTCTGATGACGGTTGATTTTTATTCCAGATGTAATTCGGGAAAATCACTCCTCGAATAATTCTCCTTCAATTGTAAATTTATTTGGTTTGTTGGGAAGTAAATACAAACTTAGCAAAAGATGAGAAAATTGTAATATCACGAATATTTTTCGGAACGGTTCTGAAAGATTTCCAAATTAAAGTTAAGGATTTGGAATGTGATGGTATTCGAAAATAAGAGTATATGTGTTGAAATATAGATCAGAATGTTTTAAAGTGAAACTTTGTTGCATTGGAAAATGCGTGGTTTCGAGAAACGGTTACACGATTTCTATTTATATCGTTATACGCGTAAAAATTTATTGTTTCGGTTATAAAGTCTCTTCTAGGCATCACCCCAGATTCGGGCCCCTCAGTCTGACTTCTCATCCTCACAATGACCTTGGGCTTTTGATGAGATTATATTTTATCTATTATTTCATTACCTTCTTACTTAATTTTAAGTTAATTTATAATTTATTTTATTTTATTTATTTTGTATTAATTTAATTCATTTTGTTAATTTAAATAGGTTTTGGAAATAAGCAGTGAAAGAGGGTAATAAAAGCTTTTAAATAGGAAATTCTCATGTTATAAGGAAATTGAAGAAATAATTTAATTTGGAAACAAATTAAATTAAATGACAAAAAATATAAAGATATTAATTAAATGAATTAATTAAATCTAATAACAAACTAACCAACAACATTCATCCAAGCTCAAGCTCAAGCTCAAGCCCAAGCATTGCTTTTTTCAATTTAATATAAGTGTCTAGAGAACACTTATAAACCTTCCATTCCTTTTTTTTTTTTTTTTTTTTTTTTTTGGTTGATGTGTGACTATTTCATCTATTTACTATACAAATTCTTAAAATAACTCCAATATATGACGCATATTTGTCAGAATTTACTCCCACTGACTTGCCAATGTCATTAAATTCAATGCTCAATGGCGGGCAACGATCTTGAATCATTCCAAGTTGGACCTCTTTTCTTTTTGGTGCATCTATTATCAGAGTGAGATGTTTGTGCATTTTCTCCATTGCCAGTTGTTGCTACATTATGCTCTTGGGTAGTTGAATCATGGAGTGCTGTACGTCTTTTCTCAACTCGTCTGGAAGACTTCAAAAGACATTGCATAATTAATGAAAATTTTAAAAAATAAATAAATAAATGAAAAAAAAAAAGTTGAAATTATCTACAAGCACTCAAACAACACTAACTATATCTAAGAGGGTGTGAATCGGGTATTAGCCAAATATTGCAGAATTTTGATTTTAAGCCACTTAGTTAGTAACTTTACCAAGTAAGCTTAGTATGTTGGTTTCTATTAAGGTCCCAAGATCAATTATAAGCATGAATAATGTGCGAATAACAATCGAGATCAATTAGTTAGTAACTTTACCAAGTAAGCTTAGTATTCAATTTCTACAATTAATAAAAGAGAAAGTCGTCCAAAGTGATACGGGAGAGAAAGCAAGAAGAGAGGCGGGTTATGGGTTAATGTCCGAATCAGGACAGGAAATGGAGAAGGCAACAAGCATATTCTATAAGAACGAGTAAGATGACTTCATATTCCTTATCTTTCATATGCTTTCAAGTTTGAATTCAACAATTAATTTCCAAATGCAAGTTTATAAACAATATACATATATAAAATAAAACTTGTAATAATTAAAAGGATTAAAGGTTAGAGAAATTGATAACGGATTTATAGTGGTTCGACAAACAATACTTACGTCCATTCTCCAAGCCGTGCTTGAAGTTTTTCACTATCCAAAAGTGATACCACACTTTACACCTGTTGTGATTAAACACACACGAATAGAGGTGATTGGAGAAAAACTCTTTTTTTTTTATATTACTAACAAAAGAATTACAAAGCTTACTAACTCAAGCTTTACAAAAAACTCTCACAGCACTTTACTCTCTATTCTCACTCAATTGGGATGCTTAAACAATGATCCAGAGGCTCAAATTTATAGAGCCAAAACCGTGTGAACAGTGTCACGCGATTTTGGCAAGTTTTTCAACTTTGCTTGCCAACTATGGATGCTGCCAACCTTGTCAAAACTTTCAACTTTGCTTTCGGTGCTCTTTGTTGGTTTCTGCATGCAGCATGCATGTGCTGTTTTCAACAAATCTCCCCCTCGGTGAAGATTTCCCAAAATCTGAGTTTTTCACTACTTACGTCCATTCCTCCAAGCTGTGCTTGAAGTTTTTCACTATCCAAAAGTGATTCCACACTTTACACCGTCATTTTTATGTGGCTGACTCACAACTAAGAGTTTTGTCCCTTAGATTCACTCCAAACCTTTACACAATAGTTTTATCAGCTAAGTTCACTCTTAAACCTTTACACCAAATACACCTTTCTGAGTATACCCATTCAACAAGGGATTTCCATAACCTCAAGTGTTTAATATATGTAAAAAGTTTACAGCATAACTAGGATACTCACAATAGATAAAAAAAATTAAAGGTGTGAGTTTCTAACCCAAGTATTCCAAGCTCTCTAAAATGATATGAAGTGAGTAAAAGAATAAGCAGATTTATTTCTCTCCATATTTTTGCCTTGAAAGAAATGTTAGAAAATGTAAAACACTTGGCAAAAACGAAATTGGGGCTTAATATATAATGAAGATGAAAACTGACCCGAACTCCCTGTCCTGAGACCAGTATACCGTTAAAGAGTAAAGTACACCAATGGGATTACTAACCGATGTGGTGATCGACAGACCAGTTAGCTAATCGGTATGGAGACCGGTATGACCCATCTCGGTTCCAATAGTTGTGCAAATTTCAGATTGACCGATATGGAGTAGCCCGATTCCAGAGAGCATGTAAAATTGCCAAAGGTAGAGTAGTGACATCAGTATCAGAGACCGGTATGTCGGTCACAATATAGAAACTCAGGATTTGAAGTTTTAAAACAATTTGAACATGACCATAATCTTGTATATGAATGTGTTTGAGTCTTATTAGCTTAGAACAGTTAAATTATCGACTCACTTATATTGAGAGCCCTAAGCTATAAGACTATACTAGTTTTTCATTAAGCTCTTAAGACGTCACATCCAAATGCTTCAACATATTTTTATAATGCTCACGAATGCACGTCAAAGTCTGATCGGCTTGATCACACACATATAACGCAAGCGCACGTATCGTTCAAGTAGTATAAAATGTATCGATCCCACGAGAACTTAATACCTAAGTTATTAATTTATGAAGCCAAATGTTTACGAGTATCTAATAGATTGGTTGTTTCATTGGATGATGACTTTAAACTAAAACAAGTAAATAAAATAGTGTGAAAGTGAATTAAGGTAAAATCAATATTATTAAACTATCTAGGGTTATGAATCCTTCCGATATCTTTAGAAGATGAATTGCTTATCTCATGTTTGTTCAATATATTTGTTTACTAACCTGGAACACGAAATTATGCAAAAGCCTACGTTGATGGTCAGATGCAAATACCAAGTGTAACCCAATTAATCATATGTCTATGTTAACCAAGTTACCTGAATTCATTAAGATTAAGTTCCAATTGTGGCTACCCCCGCCAAACAGGTATATGTCTATCCTGGAAGGAAATCTATTAAGAGTTATCTATCCTTAAGGAAGATCGTGGGCTATTAAGTCTAAGGCTGAAACCTAAAATTCCTTCGTCAAGTTTATTTTAAGTTTACCACATCAATCTTATTAATGGCCAGTTAACAAAAAGCATTATACTTAAGACTTAATAAATAAACCTTTACATTACCCAAGACGCAAAATAACCCATTATAAACCGGTGATATTGGAATTCATCACAACCCCAGATTATGTATTTAGTTACAACACATACCTAGGATTACTAAACACTTAAATAAACAAAACATCATAAAAAATAAATTGGAGATAAATAAAAGTAAAATTACAATAATGAAAGAAAATACTGGGGGTTAGAGGATCCACTTTTAATAATTCAAAATTAGAAATATCTCTTATTGTCAATGTTTACCGATTAATTAATTATATTTAACCAGACCATAAAGGCGGAAATTTCATTTATCTCAATTAAGTCCAACCGACCATATAGGCGGTAACAAAGTTATTACCTAAACCGATCATATAGGCAGAAACTATGTCTGGAATGTAAAACCGACCATATAGGTGGTAAATAAGGATGTCACCTAAATCGGCCATATAGGCGGTAACTAATTAATCTAAATTTTTAATTAAAATAAGGGAGATTAATCAAATTTATTATATTAAAAGTCTCACATTTTCACCCCAGCAGAATGAGATTACCTGCTCATGCTGTAAATGAAAACACACAAAATTTTATTAATTAAATAAAAATAAAATACAAGAAAACTTAAATAAATATACAAGACATTTTCCTTTAGGTTTTCATGGAGAAATTCCTCCAAAGAAAGCATGAAAAATTTACAAAGTTTATCTTGGTATTTATAGGCAAATCTAAAGGCTTCCACCAATTTTTCCACCAATTGCTCCACCAAACATGGCACCAAATCCTCCACCAAACATGCAAGCATGTTTGGTGGAAGTTTGACAATTTTCATTTTTCTTTTATTATTATTATTTTATTTTGAAAATGACTTAAATAATTACACATAACACACTTCCGGATGTTTTATCGATTTCGGTCAGGGAAACTTCAGAATTTGAAATTATTATGAACTTCAGAGTTGTAGATCTTTGAGTCTTCTTTAATCTGAAACTTGAATCACCTCAATCCAATATCGGAGTAACAAGTTTTGGATAAAATACGACAATTGCGCAAAGTTGGAATTTCCGAAATTGTACTTCGTTAGAACGCCATTTCAAGTTTCCAATCTCCAAAATCAAAATGTCAAGTCCAATTTTTTTCCCTTATTTGTTCCACATTTCGTCCTGATTGATTCCATTAAGTCCAGATTTTATTTTATCTGCAAAATAAACTAAAACACATCAAAACGTTCATAAAACTTGAGAAACTATACAAAATATGCAGTAAAATGGGCGGTAAATAATGATATATTTTCCACTCATCATACCCCCAAACCTAACATTTTGCTAGTCCTCGAGCAAAATAATAAAATACAATACAACAAACAATTAAAATTAAACTAAGCCACTTTCGTAGGGATCACGATTGAATTTAGCATATGCAACAAACCTTTAAACCCCTAGGTGTCCCAAGTGGACGAGTTTTAGTCTCGTGAGGGCTTATAGTGACGATACCCACAAACGTCAATCTAATGCACATAAAAGCAAAAAGACAAGAGAAAAGAGAATAAACAAGTTAGTCACTAAACAAGTGAAACTTCTTATACAAGTTAGTAGTTGTTTTCTTTCTTTCTAAATTACCAAATAAGTAAATTCTCCGATTATTTTTATCATTATTCATATACACAACCAACAAGGTATTAATCAAATCATTGTGACCACAATATTCATAAGTGTAGTTGAAAAGAGAGTAATATTTTTATCCTAAAGTTAAATCAGAATTCACACCCTTTTTTTTGGCAATGGATTTTTCTTTTATTTATATACAATATCTTCCATCCATGTAGCGAGTTTTGGGTCAGTGACTCCCAAGCCAGTTGGCTATAGGGCACTAGGTGTTAAGACACCCTTACATACTTAATTACTCGGATTTCAGATATCTCTTTTTTCATAACATCTTTGATCCATGTAGCGAGCTTTGGGCTAGTGACTCCCAAACCAGTTGGTTTTAGGGCACTATGTGTTAAACACCCATACGGACATAATTACTCGGATCTCATGTGTGTGTTTTTTTTTCATTGTTTTTAGATGTTTCCTCTAATTAAACTAGAGCATGAATATTACAAACTTTTCACTTACAACTCATGGTCGTATGTTACCATTCATGTTGATAATACCTGTCAACTGAGCATATGAAGATCCAATTTAGTCAGTATTATGGAGAATTCAAAATTAAATAATTCAAAAATAAATAAACTAAAATTAACTTGTTACGAAATAGGTTGAGATACGTCTCAGGAGTGGAAATTTCTTACACAGCTATCTCAAACACTAATTCCACCTGATTAGTCAAATTAAAAACACAAAAAACAAAATACTTTTTTTTTATATTTTTGATTTTTATTTGTTTTTTGAATTTTTGAAAAATTTTGACAAAAAATCAAATAAAAACAACACAACGAAAAATAAATACAAGATACTAGTCAATTATTCCCCTCCCCAAAACCTAATGAGACATTGTCCCCAATGTCTAAAAAAAAGAAGAAGAAGAGTTTAGAAGACAATACCTGGTTAGCTGAAATTCTACATCTAGAAAGAAAATTAAAGGTTAAATCCAGATTTATCCGACGATTCTTACCACGATCATTATCAGACCAGTTAATCTTGGAAAGGATAGGGTCAATTTGAATTTCAAAGGCTAAAAGTTGGTCAATTAAATCATGGGCAGTTCTGGCAGTAAAAATGAGTTCTTTACAGGTTTTGACACAATCCATTTCTCTGGGCATCATCAAGAAACACACAAAGAAAAAATCATAAAATCCATCAACATTAAATAGTCAATCGATTTCTGGTGTATGTTTAGGTTCGCCCAAGATAGTACTGTAAAAAATTTCCTCCATCGTACCCAAGCCACCTGGCAAAGCAATAAAAGCATCAGCATGGTTAATCATTTCTACCAGTCGTTCAGACATACCTGGTATGACAAGTTCCTCTCCGTTTGATGGTCCTACAAGATTTGCTTCTACCGAAGGTTTTAGGATGATTCCCATAAGTTGACTACCTCCTTCCTGTACAACCCTTGAAACGATCCATATTAGTCCAAGAATGCCACCGTCATATACTAAGTGCATATTCCTTTCAGCAATGACTCTAACCGATTCTTGTGCTGCCTCAACAAACTCTCGCTTAAACCAACACTAGTACCGTAAAACACACAGATTTTTACAACTTGTCTTCTTGAAGTGGCTTCCAATTTTTTTATGTATTTCTTTCTCAAACCTGGATTCCTTCAAGAGTGCAATGATGAGTTGAATTTATAACACCTGAAAAAGGGTGAGTAATAATAGCACTAGTACCTGTCAAATGACAATTATGAGCTAAATAGTAAAATATATCGTGAAAGTCAAAAAGTCTGGATCCTGTCAGAGAAAATTAAAGAAAATAACAAAATAAATCACAATTATTAGTTAAAGACAAAGAGATGATAATATTTACAAGAAGTAACAGCTTGAGTGACGTCTATGCGTCAGAGACAAGCTTTCCCCACAATTTTCTTATAAATTGGCAAACATAGCCTTTTAGAGTCAGATTCCCGAGACTAAAATGTTGTTGTTCTTTTCAAAACTGTGCATATAACATGTGAATTGCGTGATGCACATATCCACTAGGATGCGTCTCAAGAGTCAATGATATGTCATCCAAAGACTCCTTACTCAAGCCATCCCTAATGAATTTAATTTTATCTTCACGGTTATCAGACACCATTCCTAAAGAACGACAACGAGTATTACATGTCATGCATGCACATTTATAGCAAACACCCATTTTTTAGCTCTTCACTTTTTAGCAAAAGTGTTTCTTCCTAAACCAGGCAGATATGAAATAAAAGAATCAGAAGACTCACCTGCCAATCGGACCCGTGCTTCAAAAATCCAACGAATGTCATTAGGAATACCTTTGATCATCAGAAGTCTCATTCGTTCCAAGCGAGCTATGTATACTTTCATCAGAGAGTTTTGAGGGAGAGAAGGAAATGCTTGTGAAGATTTGTGAGAACGTCTTCCATCCTAAAATGTGACTTTACCTACAAAAATAAAACACACCAAAAATGAATATATACACAATTTTCATGGGTTACCTCCCTGCTAGCGCTAAGTTTAACGTCGTCAACTAGACATGACTGCCAAACGTTATGTTGGATCTGAAAGTGTGACACTTTCTTTTTGTCGCTCCAATGATTCTCCCCAGTAGTGCTTGACACGCTTACTTTTAACCTTGAATGTTTCATTAGAATTGGGATCATGTAACTCAATGGTTTTATCTGGTAAAATTTGAGTGATTAAGAATGGACCTGACCACCGTGATTTTAACCTTCAAAGGAAAATTTTCAACATTGATTTGCTGAACAATACTCGCTGCCCCAGTTCCAATTGTATGCGCACTAACTTCTCATCATGTCTCTTCTTGGCCTTTTCTTTGTATAATTTGGCATTCTCAAAAGGCTATGTGTGAAATTCCTCCAATTCATTGATTTGGAGGAACTGTTTCTCTTCAGTTACTTGCAGTTCAATATTTAACTTGTTCAGTGTGCAGCACGCTTTATCTTCAAGCTCCACGGGCAGATTGCATGCTTTAGGTTTGTCAGTGGAACTTTGCCTTTCATCAGAGTTCTGGACGGTACTATCTCTCACATCAAGTCTGAAACATTCATCATTTTTTCATCATTCGGGAATTGCATGGCTTTGAAAACATTGAATTTTACTTCTTGGTCCTGTACCCTCATGGTTATTTCTCATTTTTGTACATCAATAATGGTTCATCCTGTAGCCAAGAATGGTCTCCCGAGGATGATGGACACGTCTTCGTCTTCCTCCATGTCAAGGATAATAAAGTCTGCTAGGAGAATGAGTTTTTCGACTTTGACCAGCACATCTTCCACTACACATCTCGGAAATGTGAGCGATCTGTCAACAAGCTGCAGAGTAACTGAGGTGGGCATTGCTTCTCCAATTTGCAGTTTCCTGTAATGCTGGCACCTAAATCACATAAAGCCTTACCGAAGTAATGTTCGCTTATGGTGCAAGGGATGGTGAAATGTCAGGATCTTTCAACTTTAGGGGGAAACTTCCTCTGAATGATGACACTGTATTCTTCTGTCAATGCTACGTTTCGTAATCTCCCAATCTTCACTTTCATGAAAAAATGTCTTTCATGAATTTGACATAACTAGGCATTTGTTCCAACAATTCTACAAATGGAATGTTGATATGCAGCTTTTTGAAAATCTCCAGGAATCGAGCAAACTGCTTGTCCAGTTTAGTTTTCTAGAGACGATGTGGAAAAGGTGGAGGTGAAGTGAATTTTTCTTGATCATTTGCTTTTGCTTTTTTCCTCATTTGTGGATCTGCTTCACTGCTTTCTTTTGGAACTCCCTCAACAGTTTCCTTGACTCCTACATTTTTTGTTGATCTCAGTACCGCTTTTCAAAGTGATGGCATGACATTACTCATTCCCCATGTTCCTTTGATTTGTTTTGTGTTGCTAGGAAGGGTACCTTGTGGTCTGTAACTCTGAGCATTGGCCAATTGTCCCATTGATTTCCAGTGCCTTTATAAAAGTTGATTGGCTTGAAAGATTGCATTATATGTTGCTTGTTGATTTTTCAACAGGGCAAGTACTTCTGTTATTCCTGGTTCTTTTTCATAATCATGGCCTTTATTCTGCTGTTGGAATCTTGGTGGTGGAGATGTTCTTTTGTCTTGAATATGGATTGTTCCCCCGTCTGTTGAAATTGTGACATAATTCACCGTCTCATCATGTTGGTTGTAAGATTCTTACACTGGTGCTCCTCCATATGGTGAACTTTGTGATCCAACATCAACCTTCATGTTAAGTGTATCCAGACTTTTGCAAATCTGATCCAGCTTGGCACTCAATGCTGTATTGGCTCCAACTTCATAAATTCCAGCAATTCATTGGATCATGCTCCATTCTGTTGGCCACAAAGAATTATTGTTGGCCATTTCTTCAATTGCGAGAGGGTGAGTGCGGCCTTAAACTCATTTCCCGGTTCACACCTGTGTGGCGACTCCATTATTCCCGGGTTAGTCCCAGTGGAGTCGCCAGACTGTGTGACACAGAAACTGGCTTGGGGACAGCATACTGTGGGACTAAACCGGAGAATAATGGAGTCGCCACCCGGTGTGAACCGGAAAATGAGATTTAAGGCCGCACTCACCCCTCGCATGGGAAGACCTTAAACCGTTGGGTTCGGAATGGTCCCATTACTTATGTCACTTGTAATGAAATGATTTGTGTTGTAATAATTTACTCAGGCCTAGTAACACTTATTCCAAGAGTCGCTGCTTCTAAGTGCCCTTCCATGCATGACATTAATCCTCACAAATGCACAAAATGACATGACATTTCACAACCACCAATCACCGACATGTTTGCACTTTCACATCATCGGATCATGTCGGGTCAAGGGTCAAAGACTCAAAGAAGCACAGAACCTAATCATATGCTTGTAGTACTATTCAATGAATATATTAACCAAATTAACATGCTAACAGCCTAATCATGCTTGAATATCATCCCAAGAACACATAAAAGATAAATGCAGGAATACAATAAATTATTGGCTCATATGTAAGGGAGATCACCCAAAAGGTAATGGTGCATGAAATATGATGAGACCACTTAGTTCAGTGTGCGACGTCGTTCGTGTAGCGTTTCATAAACACATTCGAACTGTAAACAGAAGGTTCGCGTTTATGTAGCGTTTGATAACATTCGAACGGTTACCAGACTGATGATACAAAA
Organism: Zanthoxylum bungeanum; assembly: GCA_019454045.1. Classification (NCBI taxonomy): domain Eukaryota; kingdom Viridiplantae; phylum Streptophyta; class Magnoliopsida; order Sapindales; family Rutaceae; genus Zanthoxylum; species Zanthoxylum bungeanum. The sequence continues at coordinate 128,191 of SKCR01013348.1, read as the reverse complement.
ATGGTGCATCGTTCGAGTAGCGTTTGTAAAAACGCGTTTCGAACGGGAAACAGAAGGTTCGCGTTCGTATAGCGTTCGATAACGCGTCGCGAATGGGAAACAGACCTGATGCACAAAATGTCATCATAAGGACTTATATGCACAAATGCAATAGTGAGTGCCTACACATATGTCTATGTTAACCAAGTTACCTGAATTCATTAAGATTAAGTTCCAATTGTGGCTACCTCCGCCCGACAGGTATATGTCTATCCTGGAAGGAAATCTATTAAGGGTTATCTATCCTTAAGGAAGATCATGGGCTATTAAGTAAAGGGCTGAAATCTAAAATTCCTTCATCAAGTTTATTTTAAGTTTACCACATCAATCTTATAATGGCCAGTTAACAAGAAAATTAAGCTTAAGACTTAATCAATAAACCTTTATATTACCCAAGACATAAAATAACCCATTATTAAACTGGTGATATTGGAATTCATCACAACCCCAAAATTATGTATTTAGTTACAACACATACCTAGGATTACTAAACACTTAAATAAACAAAACATCATAAAAAATAACTTGGAGATAAATAAAAGTAAAATTACAATAATGAAAGAAAATGTTGGGGGTTAGAGGATCCACTTTTAATATTTCAAAATTAGAAATCTCTCTTATTGTCAATGTTTACAGATTAATTAATTATATTTAACCAGACCATAAAGGCGGAATTCCATTTTTCTCAATTAAGTCCAACCGACCATATAGGCGGTAAAAAATTATTACCTAAACAACCATATAGGCGAAAACTACTTCTGGAATGTAAAACCGACCATATAGGGGGTAAATAAGGTTGTCACCTAAACCGGCCATATAGGCGGTAACTAATTAATCCAAATTATAATTAAAATAATGGAGATTAATATAATTTTTTTATGTAAAATTCTCACATTTTCACCCCAGCAGAATGAGATTATCTGCTCATGCTGTAAATGAAAACACATAAAATTTTATTAATTAAATAAAAAGAAAATACAAGAAAACTTAAATAAATATACAATACATTTTCCTTTAGGTTTTCATGGAGAAATTCCTCCAAAGAAAGCATGAAAAATTTATAAAGTTTAGCTTGGTATTTATAGGCAAATCTAAAAGCTTCCACCAATTTCTCCACCAATTGCTCCACCAAAAATGGCACCAAATATGACACCAAATTCTCCACCAAACATGCAAGCATGTTTGGTGGAAGTTTGACAATTTTCATTTCTTATTTTATTATTATTATTTTGTTTTGAAAATGACTTAAATAATTACACATAACACACTTATGGATGTTTTATCAATTTCGGTCATGGAAACTTCAGAATTTGAAATTATTATAAACTTCATAGTTGTAGATGTTTGAGTCTTCTTTAATCTGAAACTTGAATCACCACAATCTGATATCGGAGTAACAAGTTATGGTCAAAATACGACAATTGTGCAAAGTTGGAATTTCCGAAAGTGTACTTCGTTAGAACGCCATTTCAAGTTTCCAATCTCCAAAATCAAAATGTCAAGTCCAATTTTTTTGCCCTTATTTGTTCCATATTTCATCCTGATTGATTCCATTAAGTCCCGATTTTATTTTATCTGTAAAATAAACTAAAACACATCAAAACGTTCATAAAACTCGAGAAACTATACAAAATATTAAGTAAAATGGGCATTAAATAATGATATATTTTCCGCTCATCACACCCACAAACCTAACATTTTGCTAGTCCTCGAGCAAATAAATAAAATAAAATACAACAAACAATTAAAATTAAATTATCCACATTCGTAGGGATCACGGTTGAATTTAGCGTATGCAACAAACCTTTAAATCCCTAGGTGTCCCTAGTAGACGAGTTTTAGTCTCGTGAGGGCTTACAGTGACGATACCCACAAACGTCAATCTAATGCACATAAATGCAAAAAGACAAGAGAAAAGAGAATAACCAAGTTAGTGACTAAATAAGTGAAACTTCTTATACAAGTTAGTAGTTGTTTTCTTTCTTTCTAAATTACCAAATAAGTAAATTCTCCGATTATTTTTATCATTCTTCATATACACAACCAACAAGGTATTATTCAAATCATTGTGCCCACAATATTCATAAGAGTAGTTGAAAAGAGAGTAATATTTTTTCCTAAAGTTAAATCAGAATTCACACCCTTTTTTTTTTCAATGGATTTTTTTTATTTATATACAATATCTTCCATCCATGTAGCGAGTTTTGGGTCAGTGACTCCCAAGCCAGTTGGCTATAGGGCACTAGGTGTTAAGACACCCTTACAGAATTAATTACTCGGATTTCAGATATCTCTTTTTTCATAACATCTTTGATCCATGTAGCGAGCTTTGGGCTAGTGATTCGCAAACCAGTTGGTTTTAGGGCACTATGTGTTAAAACACCCCTACTGACATAATTACTCGGATCTCAGGTGTGTGTTTTTTTTCATTGCTTTTTTAGCTGCTTCCTCCAATTAAACTAGAGCACTGAATATTACAAACTTTTCACTTACAACTCATGGTCTTTTGTTACCATTCATGTTGATAATACCTGTCAACTGAGCATATGAAGATCCAATTTAGTCAGTATTATGGAGAATTCAAAAATTAAATAATTCAAAAATAAATAAACAAATATTAACTTGTTACGAAATAGGTTGAGATACGTCTCAGAAGTGGAAATTCCTTACACAACTATCTCAAACACTAATTTCCACCTGATTAGTCAAATTAAAAACACAAAAAACAAAATTTTTTTTTATATTGTTTTTTTGAATTTTTGAAAAATTTTCACAAAAAATCAAAAAAAAAACAACAAACGAAAAAATAAATACAGGATACTAGTCAACTATTCCCCACCCCAAACCTAATTGGGACATTGTCCCCAATGTCTTAAAAAGAAGAAGAAGAGTTTAGAAGACAGTACATGGTTAGCTGAAATTCTACATCTACAAAGAAAATTAAAGGTTAAGATCCAGATTTATCCGACGCTTCTTACCACGATCATTATCAGACCAGTTAATCTTGGAAAGGATATGGTCAATTTGAATTTCAAAGGCTAAAAGTTGTTCAATTAAATCATGGCAGTTCTGGCAGTAAAAATGAGTACTTTACAGTTACAGGTTTGACACGAACCCATTTCTCTGGGCATCATCAAGAAACACACAAAGAAAATCATAAAATCCATCAGCATTAAATAGTCCAATCGGTTTCTTGTGTATGTTTAGGTTCGCCCAAGATAGTACTGTAAAAATTTCCTCCATCGTACCCAAGCCACCTGGCAAAGCAATAAAAGCATCAGCATGGTTAATCATTTCTACCAGTCGTTCAGACATACCTGGTACGATAAGTTCCTCTCCGTTTGATGGTCCTACAAGATTTGCCTCAGCCGAAGGTTTTAGGATGATTCCCATAACTAGACTACCTCCTTCCTGTACAGCCCTTGAAACGATCCATATTAGTCCAAGAATGCCACAGCCATATACTAAGTGCATATTCCTTTTAGTAATGAATCTACCCGATTCTTGTGCTGCCTCAACAAACTCTCGCTTAAACCAACACTAGTACCGTAAAACATAAAGATTTTTACAACTTGTCTTCTTGAAGTGGGTTCCAATTTTTTTATGTATTTCTTTCTCAAACCTGGATTCCTTCAAGAGTGCAATGATGAGTTGAATTTATAACACCTGAAAAAGGGTGAGTAATAATAGCACTAGTACCTGTCAAATGACAATTATTAGCTAAACATTAAAATATATCGTTAAAGTCAAAAAGTCTGGATCCTGTCAGAGAAAATAAAAGAAAATAACAAAATAAATCACAATTACTAGTTAAAGATAAAGAGATGATAATATTTACAAGAAGTAACAACTTGAGTGACGTCTATGCGTCATGGACAAGCTTCCCATCCAATTTTGTTATAAATTGGCAAACAGAGTCTTTTAGAGTCAGATTCCCGAGACTAAAATGTTGTTGTTCTTTTCGAAACTGTGCATATAACATGTGAATTGCGTGATGCACATATCCACAGGATGCGTCTCAAGAGTCAATGATATGTCATCCAAAGACTCCTTACTCAAGCTATCCCTAATGAATTTGATTTTATCTTCACGGTTATCAGACACCATTCCTAAAGAATGACAATGAGTATTACATGTCATGCATGCACATTTATAGCAAACAACACCCATTTTTAGCTCTTCACTTTTAAGCAAAAGTGTTTCTTCCTAAACCAGGCAGATATGAAATAAAAGAATCAGAAGACTCACCTGCCAATCGGACCCGTGCTTCAAAAATCCAACGAATGTCATTAGGAATACCTTTGATCATCAGAAGTCTCATTCGTTCCAGGCGAGCTATGTAGACTTTCATCAGAGTGTTTTGAGGGAGAGAAGGAAATTGCTTGTAAAGATTTGTGAGAACGTCTTCCATCCTGAAATGTGACTTTACCTACAAAAATTAAACACACAAAAATAAAACACACCAAATCTGAATATATACACAATTTACATGGGTTACCTCCCTGCTAGCGCTAAGTTTAACGTCGTCAACTAGACATGACTGCCCGAACGTTATGTTGGATCTGAAAGTGTGACATTTTATTTTTGTCACTCCAATGATTCTCCCCAGTAGTGCTTGACACGCTTACTTTTAACCTTGAATGTTTCATTAGAATTGGGATCATGTAACTTAACGGTTCTATCTGGTAGGGGTGTTCGCGGTGCGGTTCGGGGTGGTTTTTTCGTTTTTTACTTCAAACCGCACAGGGTTAGCGGTTTGGGAAATTAGAAAATGAAACCTCAATTTTGATAAGGAAAACTGCGGCGGTTCAGGTTGGCGGTTTAGCTGTTTGAGCGGTTCGGGTCGGCGGTTTGAATTATAAATTTTTTAAGAAAATTTTTATGTGTTTTCACATTATAATTGAAGAAAAAATTACATAATTTTCATTTATTCATTACATATTGTTATATGATCATTAAATATCTTAATTTTCATAGTTAAAGAAGAAGAAAAATATAAAATAATATTTAATTTGAACACGGGTCGGCAGTTTAGGCGGTTCGGGTCGCGGTTCGAGTCAAAATTTGCGGTTTGGGCAGTTCGCGGTTTGACATGGGTCCAAACCGCATACCGACCCAAAATTTGATGTTCGATTCGGTGCAGTTCAAAATCATTTTAAATATTTTTTCAAACCGCGCAGTCGGTTCGGTTTGGTGCGGTTCACGGTTTGACCCGAAATTGTGTTCACCCAACTATCTGGTAAAACTTGAGTGATTAAGAATGAACCTGACCACCATGATTTTAACCTTCAAAGAAAAATTTCAACATTTATTTGCTGAACAATACCTGCTGCCCCAGTTCCAATTGTATGCGCACTAACTTCTCATCATGTCTCTTCTTGGCCTTTTCTTTGTATAATTTGGCATTCTGAAAAGGCTATGTGTGAAATTCCTCCAATTCATTGATTTGGAGGAACTGTTCTCTTCAGTTGCTTGCAGTTCAAGATTTAACTTGTTCAGTGTGCAGTACGCTTTATCTTTAAGCTCCACGGTCAGATTGCATGCTTTAAGTTTGTCAGTGGTAAGAGAGGAAGTACAATACATGAAATGAAGCCGTCAACCATCGAAATAGTTAAGTCTCGAATGGGAATTGGTGGTGAAACTTACAAAGGTTCAGGTTCCATGTTGATGATTGCTTCTTGACCTTCTCGTCTTTCCCTTCTCAACTCTCTAATTGTTCTTTCAATTATGGGTCAAGCGGACAAATTTCAAAGCTTCTGGTTCTTCTCATGTAGTGTTTGAGAACCTGAAACACAAGAAAACAGAAATAATAAGTAAAAATAAATTAGACACAGGTACAAGTATCTAACCTCAAAATTAATAGTGAAAGATAAATAAGTCCCCGGCAACGGCGCCAAAAACATGATCGGCATGATGACACACGTATAATGCAAGCGCATGTATCATTCAAGTAGTATAAAATATATTGATCCCATTAGGACTTAATACCTAAGCTATTGATTTATGAAGCCAAATGTTTATGAGTATCTAATAGATTGGTTGTTTGATTGGATGGTGACTTTAAACTAAAACAAGTAAATAAAATAGTGCGAAAGTGAATTAAAGGTAAAATCAATATTATTAAACTATCTAGGGTTGTGAATCCTTCCAATATCTTTTAAAGATGACTTAGTTTTCTCATGGTTGTGCAATATATTGGTTTACTAACCTAGAACACGAAATTATGCAAAAGCCTATGTTGATGGTCAGATGCAAATACCCAGTGTATCCCAATTAATCATATGTCTATGTTAACCAAGTTACCTGAATTCATTAAGATTAAGTTCCAATTGTGGCTACCCCCGCTCGACAGGTATATGTCTATCCTGGAAGGAAATCTATTAAGGGTTATCTATCCTTAAGGAAGATCGTGGGCTATTAAGTCTAGGGCTGAAATCTAAAATTCCTTCATTAAGTTTATTTTAAGTTTACCACATCAATCTTATCAATGGCCAGTTAACAAGAAGCAATAAGCATAAGACTTAATCAATAAACCTTTATATTACCCAACACATAAAAAAGGGCCCTTTATAAACTGGTGATATTGGAATTCATCACAACCCCAAATTATGTATTTAGTTACAACACATACCTAGGATTACTAAACACTTAAATAAACAAAACATCATAAAAAATAACTTGGAGATAAATAAAAGTAAAATTACAATAAGGAAAGAAAATATTGGGGTTAGAGGATCCACTTTTAATATTTCAAAATTAGAAATCTCTCTTATTGTCAATGTTTACAGATTAATTAATTATATTTAACCATACCATAAATGCGGAAATTCGATTTGTCTCAATTAAGTCCAACCGACCATATAGGCGGTAAAAATGTTATTACCTAAACCAACCATATAGGCGAAAACTACGTCTGGAATGTAAAACCGACCATATAGGTGGTAAATAAGGTTGTCACCTAAACCGGCCATATAGGCGGTAACTAATTAAACCAAATTTTAATTAAAATAATGGAGATTAATATAAGTTAATATATTAAACGTCTCACCTTTTCACCCCAGCAGAATGAGATTATCTGCTCATGCTGTAAATGAAAACACACAAAATTTTATTAATTAAATAAAAAGAAAATACAAGAAAACTTAAATAAATATATAATACACTTTCCTTGATAGGCATTCTTTGAGGACAATATTATGCATAACTACAAAATTGACCTTGTTAATTTCAACCTAATTGATTCCATTAAGTCCCAATTTTATTTTATCTGTAAAATAAACTAAAACACGTCAAAACGTTCATAAAACTCGAGAAACTATACAAAATATTAAGTAAAATGGGCATTAAATAATGATATATTTTCCACTCATCAAAGTCTCTAACGTTACATCATCAAAATCCTCCATTAAGTGCAATGGCACTAATAATCTCCCACTTTTATGATGGAAACCCTTAAAACTTTTGAACATTGAGAGTTCCAAATTTGATGACGATTATAACGCCCCCTCAACATGTGATTGCCTTTTAATATAACTTTATAAACACTTAGAAAAACACATTTGTACAAATATGATCCCCCTCAATATTAGGACGAGGGAATCACAAGTTTTATCTCATTCCTATGATTTCTCCCCATCTGCCATTAGTCAATAGAATGAAGAAGCAAAAATGAAGCACAAAAAGATATAAACCAACATGTGCACAAGACATAATATTAAAGTTTAAAGATATGGACAATTAGCAATTTCTCTCTTTTTCCATACAATTTAATATACATGCATATATCATCAAAATCATTCAAGTTATACTAATATCCATGTATCTCGTTGTCAACCAAGAATTATCAATGGCAAGACAAATCAAAAGAGTACTCAAAATGATCATATATGTTCATATACTCAATGTGATTGTTAAGTGCGGTTTACACCCACTTATTCCAGCATTCTTAGCTTATTATCTTGTTAGATTCCGTATTATTTAATATATTTGTAGTTTATTTTATGTTTTATTGATAGGAAGCATTAAGACCTAGATCTTGAAGCAATTGTATATGTATTGGGACCTTACGGATGCATCGGAAGCACGCGGGAAGAGTGAAAAGCGCAGAAAAATAGCAATCAGAAAAAATGCCTAGCGTCGTAATGCCAACTTTTCGGCGTCGCGACGCCCATATAAATTTCTGCCATATATTTTTCCCATGATTTAGGCTTCGCGACGCCACTTTCTGACATCGCGATGCTGCGACAGTCCCCCAGAATCATCAGAAATCAGGATTTTACATGCACAAGGACTCCAAGACTTCCCTATAAATATAGAAGCTCGTCCAAACCCTAAAGAAGAGGCTAATACACAATTCAAGATTTCTAAACACATATTTTAGAGAGATCCAAAGAGGAATATTGAAAAACGACAAGAGGAGACGAATGTGGTGACGTCCGAAGACGAAGGGATTCGATTCGGGTTTTATCATCTAGTTTATATCTTTAAACTCTAATGATTTCTATTAGATTCATGACAATATTTTCATTGTTTTTATCTTTAGTCATGAACTAACTCCATAATTCTAGAGGATAATGTAGCCAATGCTTGAACCTATGTATTATTTGCCAAATTGATTATTATGAAGTTTTAATTCAGTTTATTTGTATTCTCTTGCGTTTAATGCTTCTTGTTTGTTGGCCATAAATTGAGTTGATGCATATTTATAATCAATCGCTCGGGAGAGAGGGATTTTGAATAGGATCTAGAGAATATAACCTAGGAGTTTTATAGAGTTCGGGAGAATCTATAATTCCTTTGAAGTCGTTAATAAAGAATCACATAACATAATGAATTGTTGATTACTAGATTTTTTTAGGGATATCGAAGTTGGTATTTAATAATCTTTTCACTATTGCTCGGGAGAGGGAGTGGAATATTTTAGGATTCTTGACTTATAAACAATGCAATTGAATAAGAACCGAATGTCCTGACAAATACATAGGGGATAGCTAGGTGAAATCGGACTCTAGAATCTCTATATTCATTGGATTATATTTATCAAACATTTTAATATCTCGTTTGTTGCTATCCAAGAACTAAGCAGAAACCTTCCTTAGAAGACCTCATGAGCACGTTTGTTGCTAAAACGTCAGAGAGGTTTGAGAAGAATGAGTCGAGGCTGAACAACATTGAAACACATATGGGCAATATAGGGGCAACAATGAAGTCTTTAGAAGTACAGATTGGGCAGATTGATTTTTCCATGACTAATCAATAGAAATGGGTATTTCCTAGTAATACTGAAGTCAACCCCAAAGAGCAGTGTCAAGCAATAACCCTCAGGAGCGAAAAAGCGATTAAAGACACCTCTCAGGACTTAGGCAGTAAAGAAAAAGAAGTGGCAATTCAAGAGGAAACAGTAACAGAAGAAAAGAAAAATGCAGTACCTCCTCCATATAAGCCACCACCTATCCCGAAGACACCTTTGTCATACCCTCAGCGCTTTTAAAAGAAGAAGTTGGATGCTCAGTTTCCCAAAATCCTTGACATCTTCAAAAAGATCCATATCAATATCCCTTTCGCATATGCATTAGAAAAAATGCCTAAGTATAAGAAGTTTATAAAGGAGATAATGTCAAATAAAAGGAAGATGGGAGATTTTGAAACAGTAGCACGCACAGAGGAGTGTAGTGCCATTATACAGAAGAAGCTTCCTCCAAAATTGAAAGATCCAGGCAGCTTTACCATACTGTGCACTATTGGGAATCGATATTTTGGTAAGGCGCTATGTGATTTGGGTACAAGTATAAATCTCATGCCCTTATCCATCTACAAACAGTTGGGCATAGGTGAGGCAAAGCCAACCACACTGACATGACAGCTAGCAGATAGATCCCTCACCTACCCACGCGGAATATTAGAGGATGTCTTGGTTAAGGTGGATAAGTTTTACTTTCTTACATATTTTCTTGTGCTCGATATGGAAGAGAACCATGACGTTCCAATCATCCTTGGAAGACCTTTTTTGGTAGCCGACAGAGCGATCATTGATGTGCAGAAAGGTGAACTGAAAATGAGAGTTCAAGATGAAGAAGTCACCTTTAGTGTTTTCAGAGCCATGTCGAGCCTTCAAGGTGATGAAGAATATCATAGGGTAGATATTGTACAAAAGGGAGTTACAAACACGCAGGGTGAACCAGCAGTTAAGCAACCAACGAGCACAGTGAAGCCATGCAAAGAAGATTCTTCATAGCCAATCCTGAAACAACTCCCAAAGCACCGTAAAAAGAGGAAATCAAAAGTCAGTGATCACCTGAAGATGATCCTTGGAAAATTAAAAAGATGGTCGAGCTAATTTTACCGAATGTGCAGTCCAGAATTTCAAACTGGGGGAAAATATATAGATCCTGAAGGATCTTCTATAGTTACATTGCCATAGCCCGCCAAGCTATCTTTTTCATGTCACAACAGTCGGTGGATACAAAAGAGGAAGCCACCATGACCACTTGGGTGGTTACGTCTGGCTGAAGACGTTAAACTTAGAGGTAGTGGGGAGACAACCCTTGCATTTGCATTTAATTATTTTTTTATTTTTATTTTCTTTACTTTAGTATTATTTGTGTACTAATTGCTTGTTTATTAGTTTGCATGTGTATTGATGCAGGTGTTAGCGCAACCCACACAACCCGCTCAAAAACATTCTGACCAGCATGAGCTTGATCAACTCCATGCACGACAGTGTTGTTCCTTACTATTGTTTCTTTATGTTTATCTTACATTGAGGACAATGTAAGTTTTAAGTTTGGTGTGTGTACATGTAGTGATAGATCCTGCTATTTAAAAAAAATTATTTTTTTTTAATCCTTGATAGTAAAACATAAGTCTAATGATGAATTTTTTTTGCTTTATGATGAAATCTTAGAAATGATAAGATCCCAATTTACTTTTATCTAATGCCTTGAGTAGGTGATCTAGGTTAGACTTGTAAGCACTTAACAATAGGTTTTCAGCAGTAAGAATCTAATTAATTGACAAAGTGACTAGTTGAAGAAATTGCTTGCTGATGAATGATCGTTTGCTTAGATATCTATCTCGATTTGATAGTGTTATGATGTATGGTATGATAAAAAAAATAAAGAAAAAAATGAACTAAAAAAATTGAAAATAGAAGAAAAGTTAAACCATCTATAACCGATAGGCGTGAAGCTACCCATGGGCGAGTGTTAGGACCACCATGAGGAGAAATGCTACCTTAAAGGGTAGGTGTGTTGAAAAAAATGAAAAAAGGAAAAAGAATATAAATTGTACCATACTGAGTACAGAATAGACAAATAAAGAGTACTTTTGAGATATCTAGGTTGGTTGGACCCATCGGATCTCAATTTTTGAGATGAAATCATTGAGTTGGCTTACTTAAGAGTCGAGCTGTGAATGAATCTTTACACACACACACTATGAGTCTGGCTGAGATAATTTATTCAAGAACTTGGATTTAGTTGCATTGAGTACTTTGAAGGTTCTCTGATTTCATTGATAGGCATTCTTTGAGGACAATATTATGCATAACTATCGGGACTATTTTATTGGCTTTTATTATTTTTTGCATGATTGTGTGTGAATGACGTTTGTGGGTGTCGTCACTGTAAGCCCTCACGAGACTATAACTCATCCACTAGGGTTGCTTAGAGGTTTAAAGGCTTGTTGCATACACTAAATGCAATCGTGATCCCTACGAAATTGACCTTGTTAATTTTGTTACTTTTGTTTGTTTATTTATTTTTATTTAGTCTTTTGCTCGAGACTAGCAAAATCTTACGTTTGTGGGTGTTTGATAAGTGCGGTTTACACCCACTTATTCTTGTATTCTTAGCTTATTATCTTGTTAGATTCTGAATCATTTAATGTATTTGTAGTTTTTCTTATTTTTTACTGATAGGAAGCATTATGACATGGATCTTGGAGCAATTGAACGTGTTTTAGGACCTTACAGACGCATCAGAAGTACACGGGAAGAGAAGAAAGTGGAGAAAAATAGAAACCAGAAAAAATGTTTGGCGTTGCGACGCCCATACAAATTTCTGCCATATATTATTCCCGCGAGTTGGGCGTCGCGACACTGCGTCAGTCCCCTTTAATCATCAAAAATTAAGATTTTACATGCACAAGGACTCCAGGACTTCCCTATAAATATAGAAGCTCGTCCAAAACCCTAAGGAGGAGGCTAATACACAATTCAAGAGTTCTAAACACATATTTTAGAGAGATCCAAGGAGGAAGATTGAAGAGCGACAAGAGGAGATAAAGGCGGTGACGTCTGAAGATGAAGAAATTCGATTCGGATTTTATCATATAATTTCCATCTTTAAACTCTAATGATTTCTATTAGATTCATGACCATGTTTTCATTATTTTTATCGTTAGTCATGAACTAACTCCATAATTCTAGAGGATGATGTAGCCAATGCTTGAACCTATGTATTATTTGCCAAATTGATTATTATGAAGTTTTAATTCAGTTTATTTGTATTCTCTTGCATTTAATGTTTCTTGTTTGTTGGCCACAAATTGAGATGTTGCATGTTTAGAATCTATCGCTCGGGAGAGAGAGATTTTTAATAGGATCTATAGAATATAACCTAAGAGTTTTATAGAGTTAAGGAGAATCTATAATTCCTTTGAATTCGTTAATAAAGAACCACAGAACGTAATGTATTGTTGATTACTAGATTTTTTTTAGGGATATCGAAGTCGATAATTAATAATCTTTTCACTATTGCTCAGGAGTGGAATACTTTAGGATTCTTGACTTATAAATAATACAACTGAATAAGAATTAAATGGCATGACAAATACATATGGGATATGTAGGTGAAATAAGACTCTAGAATCTCTTTATTCATTGGATTATCTTTATCAAACGTTTTTATATATCATTTCTTTAGTTTTTAGTTTTAATATTTGTTTAATCTTAATTTAGTTGTTTTCTGAATAAAGTTAGGATTATCAATTATAGTACTTTATGTGAGTTGAATACAATCATTGTGCGTTCGACACTCTTTCACTCATCTTTACAAAAACTTGACACCGTACACTTACTGTACGATATAAAATATCGCAACAATGATGCCAATAGTGATTAAAAAATATGATCAATTCATATAATGTAGGCAAATATTACAATGTTGCCTCAACTTTCAATTTTTTAGCATTTGAAATGATTCACACAAAAATAGTTAAGATCAAACAAAGTAAATCACACATAAGTTCATATAATTTTAGCTCAAAATCCCCAATCAATGGCATATTCATAATTATGTCTCATTCATGTCCAAAATTTTAGCACACTCAAGTAAGGTGGAGGAAACGGTACCAATGTTTCCGTAAGTACGAAATTTATCTTTTTCCATTGTCATAAAGTGACAAATCCACCATTCATAAAACTTAATCATTTTTTAGGTTGCATTTGATATTCTTCTTGTTGAGCTCGTTCCTCATTTTGTGTTGAGCCTTTAGGATCATTTTCATTTCTCATTGATTACTTTTCCCAAAGCTGCACCTGTACAATATTTCAAGCACATTTCAATACCCACACTTTCTTGGGTCCATGGGGGTTAATCTTGATTCCTTTAGGAACCCATGCATTCACTTTCTTCCACGGATAAGCTTGAGTCGCTATCGTACCAAGTTGCTTTCATTGCCTTCTTCTTGAATTTTCATTTAAATCTTCTCATTGAGCAATCGGTAACAACATGACCTGGCTTTTCACACTCATGGACGTCTTTTCTCAGCTCGTCTGGAAGAATTCAAAATACATTGCATAATTAATGAATAAATTAAGAAAAGTTGAAATTACCTAAAGTACTCAAACAACACTAACAATATTTAAGAGGGGGTGAATTGGATATTGGCCAAATATTATGGAATTAAAAAAAAAATTGATTTCAAACCACTTAATTAGTAGCTCTACTAATTAAGCTTAGTGTTCAATTTCGATAATTAATTAATTCAATAATTAATTTCCAAATTCAAGTTTCTAAATAATGTGCATATATAAAATAAAACTTGCAATGAATAAAAGGAGTAAGGGTTAGAGAAAATGACAACGAATTTATAACGGTTCGGCCAACAATGCCTATATCCACTCCTCCAAGCTGTGCTTGAATCTTTCCACTATCCAAAAGTCATTCCACACTTTACACCATGAGTTTTCTGTGGCTCACTCACAACTAAGAGTTTTGTCTCATAAGTTCACTCCAAATTTTTACATAACAGATTTATCTTCTAGGTTCACTCTTAAACCTTTACACCAAATACACCCTTTTGAATATACCCACTCAATAAGGGATTTTCACAACCTAAAGTGATTAAGATATAAAAGTTTACAACACGACTTAGGTACTCACAATAGATAAAGAAAATCAAAGGTGTGGGTTTCTAACCCAAGTATTCTAAGCTCTCCAAAATGATATGAAGATGTATGTAGTGAACTTTAATTATGAAAAGAGTAGATAAATAAGAAGATTTGTTTCTCTCTTTGTTTTTGGATTGAAAGAAATATTAAAAGGTGTAAAACATTTGGCAAAAATGAAATTGGGGCTCAGTATATAGTGAATGTGAAAACTGCCCACAACTCTCTGTCCTGACACCGGTATGTTGGTCCTGTAATTTAAACGGTTATATGACCTTTGAAGATTAAATCGCACCAACCGGATTACTGACGGTATGCCGGTTAGCTAATTGATATGAGGACCGGTATAACTTGTCCCAGTTCCAATAGTTGTGCAAACTCTAGATTTAGTGGTATGGTAGACCGGTATGGAGTAGCCCGGTTTCAGAGAGCATGCAAAACTTTCCAAGGTAGAGCAGTGACACTGGTATCAGGGACCTGTATGCCGATCACAATGTAGAAACACATGATTTGTGGATTTAAAAATATTTTACACATGACCTTAATGCACTTGTATGAATATGTATGAGTCTTATGAGCTCATAATACTTCAATTATAAACTAACTTACATTGAGAGCCATAAGCTATAAAACTATACTAGATATCTTAATTAAGCATTTTAGTCTTCACATCCAAATGCTTCAACATCTTTTTGTAATGCTCATGAATACACGTTGAAGTCTCTAGCGTTACATCATCAAAATCCATCATTAAGTGTAATGGCGCTAATAATCTCTCCCTTTTTGATGATGGCAACCTTTAAAACTTGTGAGCTTTGAGATTTCCAAATTTGATGGCGATTATAGATCCTTCTCAATATGTGCTCCCTCTTAACATGTGATTGCCTTTTAATATAGCTCTATAAACACTTAGACAAACACATTAGTACAAATATGCTCACCTTCAATATGAGGATGTGGGAATTATAAGTTTTATCTCATTCCTATGATTTCTCCCCCTTTGCCATTAGCAAAAAGAATGGAGAAGTAAAAATTAAGCACAAAGAGATATAATCCAACATGTGCACAAGACATAATAATAAAGTTCATAGACATGCACACTTAGCATTTTCTCCCTTTTTCCAGACAATTTAACATTCATGCATAGATCATCAAAATCATTCAAGTTATACCAATATCTATGTATTTCATTTTCAATCAAGAATGATTTATGGCAAGATATATCAAAAGAGTATTCAAAATGATCACATATGTCCATATACTCAATGTGATACCAATACTGATTAGAAAATATGATCAATTCATATAATGTAGGTGAATATTACATTGTAGCCTCAACTTTCAATTTTTGAACATTTGAAATGATTCGCACAAATTATCAAGGATTTCATTAATGCTCAAATAAAATCGAACAATTAAGATCAAACAAAGCAAATCATGCATAAGTTCATACAATTTTAGCTCAAAATCCCCAATCAACAGCTTACTTCACAATTATGTCTAATTCATGTCAAAAATTAAAGTATACTCAAATACGGTGGAGGAAACGGTACCAATATTTTCGTAAGCATGGATCTTATTTCTTACCATTTTCATCAATTGACAAATCCACCATTCATAAAACTTAATCATTTTTGAGGTTGTATTTGATATTATTTTTGGTGAGCTCTTTCTTTATTTTGTGTTGAATGTTTGGGATCATTTGCATTTCTCATTGATTACTTTTCCCAAAGCTTCACCTACACAATCTTTCAAGAATATTTTGATACCCATACTTTCTTAGTTCAATGGGGATTAATCTTGGTTCCTTTGGGTACTCATGAATTCACATTCTTCCTCGGATGAGCTTGCCTCGCTATCGCTCCAAGTTGCTTTCATTGCCTTCGTCTAGAATTTTCCCTTAAATCTTCTCATTGGGCAATCGGCAACAACATGACCCGGCTTTTCAAACTAATAGTAAGTGATTTTATCTTTCTTGTATTTCCTTGGCCAATTCTCCTGTTTCTTCTCATCCATCCGATATTTTCCTTTAGGCTTCTTGGATTTGAGGAATTTTTGAAATTCTTTGTCAATTTTGCCACGCCATCATCACTATCATCTTTCCAATCTCTTGAGCTTGAACTATCTCATTTTCTCATAAATGACATAAGGGCTTGTTGTAAAATCATTGTACAACAAGTATACGGTGTCAAGTTTTAGTAAAGAGTGAATATAGAGTGTCGAATCCACATGGATTGGAATCAAATTCGCACTAAGTACTATAAATAAAAAGGTTAATTTTATTTACAGGCAATTTAAATTAAACTAAATTAAAACTAAAAACTATATAAGCGAAAAGCCTAAACGTTGAATTAAAGAAAATCAGGATGAAATAGATTCTAGAATCTTATTTCACATAGCTATCCCATAAATATTTGTCATGGCAATCAATCATTACTAATATTTTTGGGTTATAAGTCAAGAATCCTAAATTATTCTAACTCTGTCTGCCGAGAGCCGAGTGAAAATATTATTTATGACCAACTTCGATATCACTATAAAAATCTAGTAATTAACAATTCATTACGCTCTAAGATTCTTTGTTAACGACTTCAAATGAATTATATGCCTCTCGAACTCTATAAAATTCATAGGTTATATTTTCTAGATCCTATTCAAAATTTTCTCTCCCGAGTGATAGATTCTAAACATGGAATCATCTAATTTGTGGCCAACAAATCAGAAGCATTAAATATAAGAAAATATAAATAAACTGAATTAAAACTTCATAATAATTAATTGGCAATCAAACACATAGGTTCAAACATAGGCTACATCATCCTCTTGAATAAGAAAATTAGTTCATGACTAAATAGAAGTACAATGAAAACAGAGTCAAGAACATATTGGACATCATTAGAATTTAAATAAATAAACAAGAAGATAAAACCCGAATCGAATCCCTTCGTCTTCGGACATCACCATTTTTGTCTTCGTCTTCAATCCATCTCCTTGGAGAAAACGGATTCCTTAAAGTCTGAAATTTGTCCAGGGCGTCACGACGATCACTTCCCTACCAAGATGAGTATTTTCACGTATTTTACTTTCCTGTGTCCTTCCTTTGCATCCTTAAGCTCCCAAAATATGTCCATTTTTCCCAAGATCCATGCTCTAATGCTTCCTATCAATAAAACATAAAACAAACTATAAACATGTAAAATTACACGAAACCTAATAAATAATAAGATAAGAATATATGAATAAGTGAGTATAAATCACACTTATCAAATACCCCCAAAATTTGGATTTTGATAGTCCCAAGCAAAAGAATAAATAAAAAAAACTAAAAAAAAAAAAAACACAAGTAACTAATTAAATAGCCCACTTTCTTAGGGATCACATTGCATTTAGCATATACAACAAGCCTTTAACCCCTAGGCAGCCCTAGTGGATGAGTGTAGTCTTGTGAGAGCTTACAATGACGACACCCACAAACATTATTCACACACATGCAATCATGAAAAATAAAGAAACAAATAAAATAATCATGGTAGTTACACATAATATTTTCCTCAAAGAATTTCTTCCGATGTAATCAGAGAACCTTCAAAGTACTCAATTCAACTTAAATATAAGTTCTTCAATAAATCATTTAAGCCATAATCTCAGTATGAGTGTGTGTAAAGGTTTGGTCGTAGCTTGACTCCTAAGTAAGCCAACTCAGTGATTTCGTCTTAAAAATCGGGATCCGATGGGTATATCCAACCTAGATATCTTAAAAGTATTCTGTATTTTCCTATTAAGTTCGATATGGTATGGTTTCACTTTTCCATAATCTTTTGACTCACCTACCATTTAAGGTAGTATTTCTCCTCATGGTTGTCCTAACACTCACCCATGGGTAGCTTCACGTTTATAGGTTATAGGTGGTTTATCTTTTTTTTTTTTCAGAGTATTGTTGTTTTTTATTTTCTTTTCTTTTCATTTTTTCAAAATACTCTTTCTTTTTTCTTTCTGCTCTATCCACACTGAGGAACATTAAAACGTGTATATTTATTACACATAAAATCAATCATTTTACACTTGTAGTTACACTAATCCCTTTAATTTAGTACGTCTGTGAAATAAAATTCTAAGTTATGTTTTCTAAATTTTTATTGTGTATTTTTGTTAAAATACTGCTCGGAAGCTCGACAGGAAAACCAGATTTGGAAAAGGGTAAAAATGGAATTCCAGCGGGTGCATCACGACACATAATGACTTAGCGTCGCGACACGCATGGCCTTAGCCTCGCGACACATCTATGAAGATAAAGACATCGTGGGCACCGCCTTTCGCGTCACAACACACAAGACTTCAACATCGGGATGACCCGATCTATCGACATGCGTACACTATTGGACAATTATGACCCATAGCGTCACTATTTGTATAGATCATTGTGTTGTTGTACAAATTAACTTTGTGACAAAGGAGATTGCACTCTTATCATTTGTGATTAGAACACCTAGATGTATAAATGATGAGAGTGGTCCCTATGATTTGTTCCTAGACGAAGAATGATATGAGACAGTATCAGTCCACGAAGGATAAATCATTAAATATCCCTAGTCTGTCGAGATTGGACATCGATAAATGCGTAAAAGACTACTATTACACTTGTGCGCGTTGTGAGGGAACAACATCATAGTTCTCATATATTTGGGTATATGATACTCATGCAAGTGTAATAGGAGGTTGTGTTTTACCGATGGTACGGGAAACAGCTTCGCTCTGGATAGACCCCCTCGGAATTCCATTGGTAGTATGACTATGTGTCTATGGAAATCCGAAATCAGGGTAGGTGTATTTGATCTTAACCTGAGACTTGCACCGCTAATACTTGCGACAATCAATATACTTTGGTTGAGGTCGTCCAGGGCTTTAACAGGTTCTGTGTACGCCAATACTGGGTAAATTGAGAATCGTAGTGTGTTGGGTGTGATGTCAAGACGGAAGTGTCACTCCAGTCATATGGAGATGATGGTCACGTAGGATACAGGACTGGTTCTCTTAAATGCTGCAGCTATCGGGATAAAATGACAAGGTCATGTTTATCCGATTATAGAGATTAGTCAGCAGACATCCGACATGTGCTTCGTACGGGGAAGACACAATTCCAGCCCCAGGCCTAGCACGTGATCATTCGACACTGGACAGAAATACGCAATACTACGTATACTACGCCTGATATAGATCATTTATTCCTGTAAGGATATTTTCGGAGAATTGGGTAGGCATGACGCTTTGCTAGAGGTCAACCTTGTCTTGTAAATCGGTATAAACGTAGTACGAGGTGCTTACGTGTTCGGATAGTCCGACGACCGAATTTACTCCCAACATATCCGGGGATCTCATGGGTCGCTTCCCAAAGATTCACCGATGACGTATGACTCGCACTCTAAATTAATCTGGGATTAATTAGAAGAGAGAGAAAATTAATCTGGGATTAATTACGGAGATATTTTATCTGGGATAAAATATCATTTAAAGATAGATAACGATTAATTTCGAATTAATCGAAGAATTAATATATTTGATATATTAAATGAGCGAACGAATTAATTTAGAATTAATTCGTTAGCGACGTGAATAGTGATTTCGCTAGGCGTAATCATTTAATTACGACGTGACGGAAAATTCGTTAATTTGGAATTAGCGAACCCGAGCCCGAGATTATTTGCGAGCACATTCGCATTTCGAATTCGAGTGCGATACGCAAGTCAAATCAAGCGTCAAATCACTAGTCACAACTAGCGTCACATCATTCGTCAATCAAGTGATGGATGTCTTTCACTTTGAGTGATTGACGCAAGTCACTATTCATGATTGATATAGTGATGTGAGTTGATGGAGGTTGATGGGCTTTAATTATTTGACTTTTTGAAAGCCAAATTCACATGAAATGAATTTGAAATTCACATGAGTGTATAAGATACACTTTAGCCTTCAACCAAATTAATCTCTCTCTCCCTTCATCTCTTTCTTCTTCACGCCCATGGAGGGGCAAAACACTTACTGGTTTCTGTCAAAGAAACCGTGAGTTAGGGGAGCAAAGAGTGGGATTTTGTGGCAAAATCTCAAGTGCTAGCACACTTACGAGACATGTAAAGGTTATAGGGAAGACCACCCATGAGCCAGGATTCAATTGTCGAAGCTTGGAGCTTGTTCGAGGAGCTCAAAAAGAGAAAATGGAGGAGCATGGACTGTTCACTGCCGAGTTCATTGTCAAGAGGAGAAAATTGATTTTGTTGCCTCCGCGTCGCTCAACCGATCGATGTGAGTATTCCGCAACTTCCCCGATTATTATCACACTTGATTAATGCTTATTATTGATCTTGGAAACTTAATAGAAACCAACAATAGCATCTAGAGCAAGGTTTGAGCATGAAATGTTTAGGGCTTAAAATTTGGGTAATTTGTATTTGAGCATGATTTGAATAAATTGGATGTTTGAGTATGCTTAATACATGTTGAATTGAAGTTTGATTGGATCACTTTCAAGAAAATTGATTTGGAATAATTTTCCCAAATTTTCTATGTTGGCCGAATGTAGAGTTGCCCTATTAGTCTTGGATTTTTTTATTTTTGATTCATTGGATGAGTTAGAATCATTCGGGAATGTGATTTAATGTCGATTGTGGAATTAATTGGTTTGAATTCGAATCGGACGAAAAATCCCCAAATTGCCGAGACATGTAGCATGTAAAATTGGGTTTTATTTTAATCAAAATGTGTTGGACATGTGATGATGAAAATGAGCATGATTAATTGTGTTAATTTATGTTTTAGAATATCCTAATTTGGGTAATTAATCATGTTATACACTTTGGTAATTAAATTGGGAAAATTGGATTTTTGGAATTTAATTATTTGGGCCTTAAAATTGGATTTGGGCTTTTATGTTGTAATTGGGCTTATTGGGCTCTGTTGTACAAAGTTTGCTTTTGGCCAAATGGATTGGATCCAATTGGGCCCAAAACCGCATCCATAAAGCCCAAATGCGACTTAATGGACCTTTAAAGTTTAATTGAGCCTAATGGGCCAAGATTGATTTCTAGGCTTATGGGGTAATTCCCGGATTGGATTTTGGTTATTCAGTTTGACCCGAGTTGACCAAAAATTCACACCTTAAGAAATTAATTAAAAGCCTATTGGACTTTAATTAAATTAACGTTGGACGTTAATCGGGCTTTGAGACCCGTTGCGATTAAATTTGGAATTTAAGTCGTAAAAGTTCGTTAATAAAGTGTGATATTTAATTTGGAATTAAATAATGAATTAGAATTAAATGCATATTAAATTGGATTTAATGATGTAGTTTAATTTAATTCGAGAATTCGTACTTTGAGTACTTATTCGCAAAAACGAAAATGTGAAGTGCCCTAATTGTCTTGGATGACTTGAAAACAATTGGGATGTTGATTTAATGTTGATTTGGATTCAATTGGATTGGGTTTAAAATTGGACATGAAAATCCCCTTTGGCCGAGACTTTGTGTAGCACGAATGGGTTTGATTTTTTTTTTTGTTAAATTGTGTTGGACATGATTAATGATGATAAGCATGATTAATTAGGCTAATTTGATGTTTTGGAAATATTTATTTGGGTAATTAATTATGTTATACACTTTGTGTGTAATTAAATTAGAAATTTGGAATTTGGTAATTTAATTATGTGGGCTTAATTTTGGAAATTGGACTTTTAAAGTTGTAATTGGGCTTATTGGGCTTGGTTGTACTAAGTTGGGTTTAGGCAAAATGGTTGGATCCAATTAGGCCCAAAACCGCTTCCATAAAGCCCAAATGCGACTAATGAACCTTAATAATTTAATTGGGCCTAATGCGCCAAAATTGATTTCTGGACTTATGGGGTAATTCCCGGATTGGATTTTGGTTATTCGGTTTGACCCGAGTTGACCAAAAGTCTACGCCTTAAGAAATTAATTAAAAGCCCATTGGACTTTAATTAAATTGACGTTGGACGTTAATCTGGCTTTGAGACCCGTAGCGATTAAATTTGGAATTCAAGTCGTAAAAGGTTTATTAATAAAGTGTAGTATTTAATTTGGAATTAAATAGTGAATTAGAATTAAATACAAATTGAATTGGATTTAATTTTGTAGTTTAATTTAATTCGAGAATTCTACTTTAAGTATTTATTCGCAAAACGAGTTTGACTCGAGCAAAATCAAATCGTTGTTTGAACATTGGATGGTCACTAATTATCAGATTAATTAATTTGATTAGATTGATTGATAATATGCTTGTGTGAATACATGGTTGCGATGCATGAATAATGTATATCAGATGGATATTAGATGGGTGGGACAATTTTAGAAATTGTTATAATAAATTCGATATATTAATTGGACCTGCGTGTCCAGCCTTATCACCTCCTTATTCTTTGTATGCTCTTCTCACCTATTCCCCTCAATGTAAATGAGGTTTCTTTAGAAGTGTAGTGTCACAGGTAGAAGTAATACATGTGCTAGCGGGAGAGAGAAAGAGAGAGATTTGATCTAGGATCAATGTGTAAAGTATCCATCCACATATCATTATTATTTATTTATACGCGCTTTATTATGTGTTTAGAATGCATGTTTAAGGGTGTATGATGATGAGACCTTAACAAAGATAATAAATTGGTTTCCAATTTGCACGCGAAAAACCCTCAAACAATATTAAGCGTCTTTCCTTCCATTGTGTGATTCTCACTCAAGATCCGACACTGGCATTGGCTTGTTGGCCAAAGTCAAGGCCTTTGTCCGTCGAGGATGTGTTTGAATCACGAGAGCTTTGTTCCATATTGGTGTCTTGTCCAAGTTGTGGTTTGTTGGCCAAAGTCAAAACCACTTCTTGTCCATCGACATTGATTACGAAGCTTTCCATGGTCAATGGGTCGCGCTTGACTGGGATCACTAAGTTTGTTGTGCCAAAGGCAAGGCTTAGTTGATTCAGAGGAAAATGGTTAGGTAATACATTGGATGTATTGGCATATATAAGATATTTGTTTCGGACTTGGATGTCCCCCTACCGGATCTAGGAATTGGATTGGATCCAATCGATCTTAGAGATCTACCTAGTTAATTATCATACAATTTGTTGGCCAAAGTCAAGATTGTGTGATATTTAACGGGATCCTACCCCAATAGGAAACACGGTTTCCCGAGTACTCCACAGAGGGTTAGAGGCTCGCCGAAAAATAATGGGAGGCAAGAATTAAATTTGCAATATTCGTTTAATTACTTGCCATATGCGCTCAACAAATATCAACGTCAAATAAATTAAATGTTAGTTGGACTAATATTTAAATGTTGTTTTAATAAATAGTTCGACTATATTCAAACTATTCATTTATAGTTGATTTTATAATTGGATTATAGTAATCAATATAATTGATTTTAATCTATTAAATTATAGTTGATTAAATAGTTGGACTATTGTAATCATTATAATAAATAGTACCTAAATCGTTGATTAAATAGTTGGACTATTAAAATCAAGATAAAATTGAAAGATTGACATTTAAAACATAATCCTAGGGAAAATGTATTTAAATGGTTTAATTTTCAAAATTGGGAATAAATTTCAGGATGGTCCTGGAAAATAATAAGTTACTTTATTTGATAAAATAACATATTATGCCTAAGTCCGGAGTTAAGCAAATAGTCGAGCATAATCTTTGGAAGATTATGTGATGATAACTTTAGTGTTAAATCTATTATACTTACCGTAGTAGACTCATTAATTTCTGAATCAGAACTAAGGATTAGATCCTTAAAGTATGATAATGAAATTGAAGGATCTTCAAAGAATCTATACTTAGATTTTAGAAGTACTAAATTGTAATAAATAACTCTTGGAGAGTTAATGACTATTCTCATGGAGATAAAGTCAAAGTTTGCAATTATGCAAGTAGCGCAAAGCGCACCTTACTTCGATATTCTAGAAGGTCAAGGCTTGGCCAAAGGCTTCTGGAGTGTTGAAAAGGGCAAAAGGCAAAATCATTATAATCTTCTGGGAAGATAAAGGACATATCCCAAAATGTCTGCCTGATTGTGGCAAACGGATCGCGGAAGCGTGAATGCCGTTTGGACAAAGCAGACATGAAGGAATTGAAGACGAGCAAGGCTCTGACTTCAAATATGTTTGTCAAAATATATTCACTGCTAGTATTAAAATTAGATTTTAAATACTTAGTGTGGTACATATATGTATTGATGTTCAGAATTTGTTTTGAACAGGATACTGACTTCAATAGAGATTTATCTGCGAATTATAAACAGGACGAAAGTCGCTGTTTTAACCGTAGATACCTAAGTTTAGGAACTGCCTTCGGGTGTGTACTTAAATTAGGAAACTGTTATAATGTAACTAGTTTGACAAGAAACATTATCTTTATATCAGTGTTTAACCCGCTGCGGGTGAGCCTTTATATTCTAGAACACTAAAGTGTTTTATTATATAAAGATGATATTGAGATAAACACATTAGATGTGAATAACAGCATTTATATTTTGAATATAAATAAAATCTCAAACGTATGACATGACAAACAAATAGCTCAAACTGATTTGATCAGATGAAACTAATTGTGGCATTGTTGTATGGGACACAATTAAACAAGACTCGTATATCCACACTTTTGAAGAGTGGATACTAGGACTGATTTGATCCTAATAAAATAAAGTCTACGAATCAAGTTTAATTGGGTAAAATGCCTAAAACACTATTTACTTGGTAAAAGTGCAAATGCCATAGATCTGTTATCCCTATTTCATGGTGAAGCAAGTGGGCCCATGTCTAGCTAGGCTAGATGTGGACATGAATATTTCATGACCTATACGAATGTGGCATCGCGTTATGGTTATGTGTTTGTTTTGAAGAACACAAATCAGAAACTTTTAAGTTTCGACACGAAATAGACAAACAGATCGGCTATAGTATTATACCGTCACGGTAAGACCGTAATGGAAAATACTTAAGCAATAAGTTTCTTATATACTTGAAAGAGTATAGCATTCTTTCAAATGAGGACTCCTCCCGGAACACGTCAGTTTGACGGTGTATCCGAACTGAGTAACTGAATTATGTAAGGCATGATAAAGGTTAATCATGAGTCGCTCTGAGCTACCATTTCCTTCAACGGATAATCTTTAACAGTGCAAGAACTTATTTTGAATAAGGTTCCATAAAATCTGTTTGATAGATTTCATATTAGATATGAACGGGAAAGAAATCGGGTTTCTCAATCCTGTAAATTTGGGTATGCTGGGCATATGTTTGGATAATACCAAACTAAAAACCAAATTGGATAAGTGCCAATTGTCGGTTATCATATGGATACCAAAGTATAGTACTTATACAACTTACGAGAGAACAATAAGATTGTTGCTCACCATGCGGTTTTCCTAAGAGGAATACCGATATGCAGTGGTAAGTGGGAGGATAGTAAAACTCGATGAAAATCGGAGTAATACTGTTCAAGGCACCGAATCCTAATGGAACACAAAATAGTTCATCAAGGATGAAACTATTACCATTAATCTTCGTATACACAAGAACCGTGTATGTCGGAGAGATTCAGAAAACAACCTGGGGTATGGGTTTCAGATCTCACCTCATAAAGATGTTTATCTTATTGAGGTATACCAAGATAAACAAGATGTTTATCTTGTTTATCTTATTGACTACGTATGAGGAAGTGATACAAAGTATCGACTACCTATTATGGCAAAGTGTCATAATATCCGAATTGGATTCCATGTATATCAACAAGTTTGGATACTAGTTGATGTACCACAAGGCATTATGCCTATTGGTACTTATAAGTCTTCAAGGAAGACATACATGGATGGCAACATACCAACGTATAAAGCTAGGCTTTTAGCAGAAATGTATCATTATCAACATTGTGTTGACTATGATTCAACCTTTTACATGTTGCCACGGTAAATCCATTTGGATAATGCTTGCTGATGATGCATGTGTCATTTATGAAATATGTCAACTTAACGGAAAATCGCTTTCCTGAAAAGAAAACCTTTTGCAGGATGTTTAAAACATCATGACGGTTTTGTCGTACCAAAACTAGCAAACAAGGTTTGCGAGTTATTCGATCCATGTTTGGATTGAAGCAATCATAGGTTCTTGGAATTGTCGTTTTGATGTGATCATAATGGTTTATGATTTAATTCAAAACGAAATGATTCTTGTGTATATAAGAAGGTTAGTGGGAGCGCACTGACAGTGGTTGTCCTATAAAATAATGATAATATGTCATTTCTTGGAAATGATATTCCCAAAATAACTATCGGCGAAAGCTTGGATTTCGAATACTCTCCGAGAAATCATACATTGAAAAATGTACGTGACCTGGTGTCTCATACGTTTTGAGCATATGGATTCACAAACAGGCCAATCCAAGTGATAGTCACTGGATTGATGTTAAGAAAATCCGTTAGTATCTTAGAGAACTAAGGATGTTGTCTTAGTCTATGGAGATGGAGAACTTGAAGTGACTGGGATCACTGTAGCAAGTTTCCTAACCGATAAAGATGACTAAAAATCGCAAACGGTACTATACAGTTTGAATGACGGTACAGTGAGCTGGAAATCTTCCAAGCAAGATACTGTTACCAAATAAACAACAAATGCGGGTTATTGCTGCAGCTGAGGCGGCAATAGAAGCCTTATGGGTCGATAATAAATCTAATTAGATTAGATATAATTATGTTAGCAGCTGAGCTAGGCGTCAGCACATGCTAAAGAATTAATGGTCTTATCAACGATCCAGATATAGACTTTGATATTCATCTGATTCGTTCGGATCATACATCGTGGCGATGTGATGATCGAATAAATCGCATCGGACGATAATCACGCAAATCCGCTGACGAAAGCGTTTTCTCAGCAAATTTGAGCCAACCGTACATAGTTCGGGTGTAAGACACTCGAGTGACTGGCTATAGGCCAAGTGGGAGATTGTTGGACAATTATGACCCATAGCGTCACTATTTGTACAGATCATGGTGTTGTTGTACAAATTAACTATGTGACAAAGGAGATTGCACTCTTATCATTTGTGATTAGATCACCTAGATGTATAAATGATGAGAGGTCTCTATGATTTGTTCCTGGATGGAGAATGATATGAGACAGTATCAGTCCGCGAAGGATAAATCATTAAATATCCCTAGTATGTCGAGATTGGACATCGATAAATGCGTAAAAGACTAGTATTGCACTTGTGCGCATTGTGAGGGAACAACATCATAGTTCTCATATATTTGGGTATATGATACTCATGCAAGTGTAATAGGAGGTTGTTCTTTACCGATGGTACGGGAAACAGCTTCGCTCTGGATAGACCCCCTCGGAATTCCATTGGTAGTATGACTATGTGTCTATGGAAATCTGAAATCAGGGTAGGTGTATTTGGTCTTAACCTGAGACTTGCACCGCTAATACTTGCGACAATCAATATACTTTGGTTGAGGTCGTCCAGGGCTTTAACAGGTTCTGTGTACGCCAATACTGGGTATATTGAGAATCGTAGTGTGTTGGGTGTGATGTCAAGACGGAAGTGTCACTCCAGTCATATGGAGATGATGGTCACGTAGTATACGGGACTAGTTCTCTTAAATGCTGCAGCTATCGGGATAAAATGACAAGGTTATGTTTATCCGATTATAGAGACTAGTCACCAGACATCCGACATGTGCTTCGTACGGGGCAGACACAATTCCAGCCCCAGAACTAGCACGTGATCATTTGACACTGGACATAAATACGCAATATTACGTATACTACGCCTGATATAGATCCTTTATTCATGTAAGGATATTTCTGGAGAATTGGGTAGGCATAGCATTTTGCTAGTGGCCAACCTTGTCTTGTAAATCGGTATAAACGTAATACGAGGTACTTACGTGTTCGGATAGTCCGACGACCAAATTTACTGCCAACATATCCGGGGATCTCATGGGTCGCTTCCTAAAGATTCACCGATGACGTATGACTCGCACTCTAAATTAATCTGGGATTAATTAGAAAAGAGAGAAAATTAATCTAGGATTAATTGTGGAGATATTTTATCTGGGATAAAATATCATTTAAAGAGAGATAACAATTAATTTGGAATTAATCGAAGAATTAATATATTTGATATATTAAACGAAATTAGATTTCGACGCGGAATTAAAACTAGATTTTAATTCGGGCGAACGAATTAATTTAGAATTAATTCGTTACCGACATGAATAGTGATTTCACTAGGCGTAATCATTTAATTACGACGCGACGGAAAATTCATTAATTTGGAATTAGCGAACCCGAGCCCGAGATTATTTGCGAGCGCATTCGCATTTCGAATTCGAGTGCGGTACACAAGTCAAATCAAGCGTCAAATCACTTGTCACTACTAGCGTCACATCATTCGTCAATCAAGTGATGGATGTCTTTCACTTTGAGTGATTGACGCAAGTCACTATTCATGATTGATGGAGTGATGTGAGTTGATGGAGGTTGATGGGCTTTAATTATTTGACTTTTTGAAAGCCAAATTCACATGAAATGAATTTGAAATTCACATGAGTGTATCAGATACACTTTAGCCTTCAACCAAATTAATCTCTCTCTCCCTTTATCTCTTTCTTCTTCACGCCCATGGAGGGGCAAAACACTTACTGGTTTCTGTCAAAGAAACCGTGAGTTAGGGGAGCAAAGTGTGGGATTTTGTGGCAAAATCTCAAGCGCTAGCACACTTACGAGACATGCAAAGGTGATAGGGAAGTCCACCAATGAGCCGGTATTCAATCGACGAAGCTTGGAGCTTGTTCGAGGAGCTCAAAAAGAGAAAATGGAGGAGCATGGACTTCTCACTGCCGAGTTCACTGTCAAGAGGCAGAAAATTGATTTTGTTGCCTCTGCGTCGCTCAACCGATCGATGTGAGTATTCTGCAACTTCCCCGATTGTTAGTCACACTTGATTCATGCTTATTATTGATCTTGGGACCTTAATAGAAACCAACATACACAACTGGCATCGTGTCAAGACGCGCACAGCTTTGGCGTCGCGACGGGTGGATAAAATTTTACCTATAAATTGAAGCTTTCGACAGAAGAAATTTTCATGATTTCTTTCTGATTTCTCTATAGACTTTGGAAGAGAGTGTCTTGTATGTTTATTTATTTAAAGCTTTTCATAATATCTTTTTCTCTCAGTAATAAAATTACGAGTATTTTTAATTACAAAATGAGTAGCTAATTTCTTTCCGCTGGGGTAATGGGTGAAGCTTTTATAATGAAAAGTTAGATCAATCTAGCCTACACTATAATAAATAAATTGTAATCTAATGATTAAAACTTGATTTAGATCTAGATTAATTATTAACAAAATTGGCTACATCCTATATGGCTGGTTTTATCTTGCTATCACCTATATGGATGGTTTTATACGATTTTGGCATAATTGAGTACCTTGTAGGACTTGTTATAGACAAACGGTATCACCGCCTATATGGCTGGTTTTATGTTTTTGGCATATTTAGTACCTTGGCAGGACTAGTTATTGACAGAAATGACTGCCGCCTTTAAGGTCGGTTCTATCTATTGGCATAATTAATTCCTGAGATAAATTAATTGGGTAACAAGGATAATTTATATATTATAATTAAACGAGATTTCTAGATTTGAAATATTAAAAGTGGATCCTCAAACTCCAACATTTCATTTTATTACTACATTTTCACTTAAAAGTTTCCAACAACTTCAACAAATCAAACCTTTTTCTTTTCGCTCTATTTATCATTCTATTTTACTAAATCTATTCCATGTGGATTGACCCCGGACTTACCGGGTTATTTTAATAGTTCGACACTCTTATACTTGGAAGTAAAATACCATATTTTGAGCTTGTCAAGTTTTTGGCACCGTTGCCTGGGAATTATTATTTAGTATACAGAATAATTTTTCTTTTCTTTATTTTATTTTAATTTTTTGTTGTTTATTTTTTTTATCTTGTCATTTATTTCCTTTTTGTAAATATTGTATTTTTATTTGTTTTATTTCTTGTTTAGGTTGCATGAGACACTGGTCTCGATCATCCAGCAGAAGACTAAATAGAGAATCTCCATCACCTTCATCATTTGTCAAAATGGCCGAGAACCAAATTGAAAATCCACATGCCCGAGTTGAAAACCCAGTTAATCAGGAAGAAAACGAGTCTCAACATGGATATCCTAATCATCCTAGGATACTCAGATAATTCATGAATCCTACTAGGACAGGATCACCATCTTGCATTGTTTTCCTCCAGATGCAACACATTTCAATTCTAAATTGGGTATCATCCATCTTTACCCACATTCTAGGTCTAGAATCAGAAAATCCTTATCAGCACTTAAGGGAGTTTGAAGAGGTATGTAACACTTACACAGACCAAAATTGTAGCATGAATATAATTCGTTTAAAGTTTTTTCCCTTTTCTTTAAAGGATAAAGCTAAAATTTGGCTGCAAAACCTTAAGTCGGGATCTATTAGAATATTGGATGATTTACAAGAACAGTTTCTTAAAAAGTTCCTTCCCCCTCATAGAATAAATTCCTTTAAGAGGAGAATCACAGCCTTCACACAAGAGTCGGGGGAAACACTTTACCAATGTTGGGAGAGGTTTAAAGAGATGTTAAATGTTTGTCTACATCACGGGTTTGAAACATGGAGGCTGGTTGCCTATTTCTACGAGGGGTTAACACCCCATGGTAGACAAGTAGTGGAGATGATGTGTAATGTTTAGGGACAAAGATCCCGAAAAATGCACTAGATTACCTAGAACACATAGCAGAGAATGCACAATAATGGGACACAATTGGCACCTATGAGTTGTCTGTAAAACCACAGCCATCTGGTAGAGGTATGTTTAACCTTAGGGAATACCATGACCTTGTTGCCAAGTATACATCTCTATCTAAAGAAATTGAAGCTTTAGAAGCAGGGAAAAGTGATCATGTTAAGCCAGTTCAGGAAGTCATATGTCGAATATGTAATTCTAATGAACATGTCACACAAGTTTGCCCATCTTTTCCAGCCCTGCAAGAATGTCCCCAAGACCAAGTTAGTTCCATAAACACATTCAATAGACCAAATCCAAACCTATACTCTCAAACCTAAAATTCTGGTTGGAGAAACCATCCAATCTTCAATTGGAGGAATGATAACCAAGCACAATCCTCATAACAACCTCCCCAGGTTCACCAGAATTTTCGAAATTCCCAGAATTATGCACCATATATCCTACCACCTAGAAAAACCATTGAGGATACCTTGAATGCATTCATGGAAAAACAGGAAGTTGTCAATAACCAAAATGCACAAACGATGAATGATTTAAGAGAAACTTTTGCTAAAATTACATCTGCATTAACCAATAATGAAAAAGGAAAGTTTTCTGCACAACCACAGTCAAATCCCAAGAGTCATTCAAATTCTCACGAGGTTAGTTGTGGAAATCAACACTTAGACCAAGTCAAATCTGTTATTACTTTTCGCAGTGGTAAAGACATCCACAGACCTATTCTTGAACCTCGCAAAGATGAGAATAAAATAGATTTAAAGGGTAAGGAATGGGTTGATGAACTATTACCCATAGTTGATAATAATAATTTGTCATATGCACCTCTATTTCCTCAAGTATTAAAAACAAAGAAATTGAACCATTCCCAAGAAATTTATGAAATATTCAAAAATGTAAATGTAAATATTCCTTTATTAGATGTCATCCAATAGATACCATCTTATGCCAAATTTCTGAAAGATTTGTGCACCGTTAAAAGAAAACATCAGGTAAGAAATAAATATTTTCTAGCTGAACATGTAATTTTCATTCTTTCAACCAATAATGCATTAAAATACAAAGACCCTGGTTGTCCAAATATTTCTTGTATTATTGGAAATCAAAGCATTGAACATGTTTTGTTTGATCTTGGAGCTAGTGTAAATTTACTTCCATTTTTGGTTTACCAACAACTTAATATCGGTGAGATGAAACCAACCTGAACTACTCTTTTACTTGTCGATAGATCAGTTAAGGTATCAAAAGGAATTGTGGAAGATGTGTTATTGTAAATCGATGAATTTATATATCCTGTGGATTTTATTATTTTAGAAACATAACATGTGATAGACAATTATAAGCCAATCTCTATAATACTTGGTCGCCTATTTTTAACAACAGCTAAGGCTTTAATTAATTACAGGAATGAAATCATGAATCCATCTTTTGGAAACACGACATTAGAGCTAAATATTTTTAACATGTGGAAACAGTCATATGATGAAGACAATGAAAACGAAAGCATAGAACTAATTGAACCGATTGTGGATGAGCATATTCAAGGGAGTTTATCTGATCCCATGAAAATTTGTACTGCAAATTTTGTTGAGTCAAGTGTGCAAATGGATTCGGATATTACTAATGATTTTCTACTTGACTCTACACATGTATTAAAGGACGATGGAAAGATACAAAATTTGGAAGAACTGTGAACACTAGAGGAAGAAAACCACGAAGAAACACCCAATTTGGAGTTAAAAGCTTTGCCAGAATGACTGAAATATACTTTTCTAGAATATAAACAAACTTACCTTGTTGTAATTTCTTCTCTTCTTACAAGCGATCAAGAAGGTAAACTTTTAAATGTGTCTAAAGAACATAAACTGGCAATTGGATGGACTTTAAAAGACATAAAAGGCATTAATCCATTAATCTGCACACAACGAATACAATTAGAAGATAATGCTTGGACATATCGTCAACCCTCAAGAAGATTAAACCCTCACATGAAAGAAGTAGTAAAAACAGAGGTCCTTAAATTTCTTGATGTAAGCATTATCTACCCTATCTCTGATAGTAAGTGGGTAAGTCCTACACAAGTTGTACCAAAAAAGTCTGGAATTACTGTTGTAAAAAATGATAAAGGAGAATTAATCCCAACTCATATTTCATCTAGTTGGGGTATGTGCATTGATTATAGAAAACTAAATGATGCAACTAGAAAAGATCATTTTCCTTTACCATTTTTTGACCAAATTTTGGAAAAAGTAGCCGGACATCCATACTATTGTTTTCTTGATGGTTACTCGGGTTATTATCAGATTCCCATTGCTTTAGAAGACCAAGAAAAGACCACATTCACATGCCCCTTTGGAACATTTGCATTTAGGAAAATACCTTTTGGATTTTATAATGCAGCTGCAACATTCCAACGATGCATGTTAAGCATATTTAGTGACATGGTTGAACATTGTTTAGAGGTCTTTATGGATGACATAACTGTTTTTGGAAATTCATTTGATAATTGCTTGAGTAATTTGGGAAATGTTTTGAAAAGATGTGAAGAAAATGGACTTGTGTTAAACTAGAAAAAATGCCATTTCATGACTAATTCAGGAATTATTTTGGGACACATTGTGTCATCTAAAGGTATTGAGATTGACAAGGTAAAAATAGAAGTAATCTCTATATTGCCATCACAAAAAACAGTTAGGGAAATCCGTTCTTTCTTAGGAAATGCAGGATTTTATAGGAGGTTCATTAAAAACTTTAGTACCATATCCAGACCATTATGTAACCTCCTATTAAAAGATACAACATTTGAATGGACAGAAGAATGTCAAAAATCATTCGAAAAATTTATCAGTCTTTTGACTTCTGCTCCTATTATGCAATCTCATCATTGGTCTTTGCCTTTTGAGCTAATGTGTGATGCTAGTGATTATACAATTGGTGCAGTGCTAGGACAGAGAAAGGAAGGTAAGCCGCATGTAATATATTACGCAAGTAGAACTTTAAACAGTGCACAAATGAATTACACTGCCACAGAAAAAGAACTACTTGTTGTAATATTTGCATTGGATAGATTTCGATCATATTTAATCGGTTCTTCAACCGTTGTTTATTATGATCATGCTGCTATTAGATATTTGATGTCTAAACAGGATGCCAAGCCAAGATTAATAAGGTGGATTGATTTTGTTGCTTCAAGAATTCAATCTCACAATCAAAGAACGTGGTTACATATCAGTTATCGAGACTCACAAACGAGTCACTAATTGATATAACTCCCATCAATGACTCCTTTCCCGATGAGTTTTTATTCTCTGTAAACACAATACCGTGGTTTGCTAATATTGTCAATTTTCTTACAACAGGAAAGATACCTTCAGACTGGAGCCAACAAGATAAGAGGAAATTTTTGACCGAAGTCAAAAGATTCTACTGGATGATCCATAACTGTTTAAATATTGCCCTGATCAAATTTTCAGACAATGCATACCGGACATTGAGATAAGTGGTGTTATTCAGTTTTGTCATTCAGAAGCATGTGAAGGTCATTTTTCATATAAGAAAACCACTGCAAAAATCTTGCAGTGTGGATTTTATTGGCCCACCATTTTCAAAGATACACACACTTTCTGCAAAACTTACGAAAACTGTCAAAAGTTGGGATCCATTTCAAAAAGAAATATGATGCTTGTAGGCACTGCATTTTTGCATAAAGCCCAACGATGAGTCTCGTACGGAGGCACTACCTGATAAGTCGCGGAAGCCACAAGAAACGGATGTCGGAAGGAAAAATTCAAAAATTAATATCTCGTCAAATTTAAACTCACTAGTTAGCCTTGGGTTTACTTAGTCGATTTTGTTTTAAATATTTGCCTCGGCCAAAAACCCTCGCAACCCATCTAAAGCCCACACACCTAAGCCATCTCCAAAATAATAAAAACCCTAGCATACACCACTATATAAAGGGAACCTAGACCAATTCCAAACCCTAATTACTTGTACCTTCTCCCTTCTCTCTTCTCTCCTCTCTGTTTCTCTCACAAGCTTACACACTCGACAAACACAAAAAAAAAAAAAAAACACCACAGCCTCCCTCTCTCTCTTCCCACTCACTCGACAGTAATAAAAAAAAAAACCCTAATACACTCACGCCCCTTCTCTCTCGCAACCCTCTATCGGTCTCTCTCCCCTCTATCACATAAAATAACCCTAATATCTCTCTCTTGCAACCCTACATAACGCCATCAATAAACAGGCTACCAGACATTTTGCACACACTCTTTGCAGACACACGTTAAGCAGCCCTCCACTGACACAAGCTGACACACATCAACACTCTTCTCGGCCAACTCACAGGCCACACAAAGCAAATAAGCAGCAAGAACCCTAAACACTATTTATAAACACACACACAGGGCACACACTCCTCTCAACACACACTCGCACACTCGACACCCCTCATCTCATTGGTAACACACACAACGACAGCAAAACAACAAACCTAAGGTAATCTTTTTCTTCTCCCTTCTCACACCACGCTAACACACACACACACCCTTCTCGGCACACACACAAACAGTCTTACACTCACAGCCCCTTAACAAACAAAAAACCCTAAACATTTCACTCACTCACGACACAAATAAAACAAAACCTCATTGACACTCGAAATCACACACTGACCGACAAACCTTCAACACACACACAGTCCATTATCGACAATTCACAAGACACCTTGCAGCCAACACACACATGTCCCCTTCTTCACGTTCAACACACAACCACCCACGTTCAACACATAAAGCTATCCACTAACCGAACAACAAAACAACTCACCGACCCTAACAACTAGCAACCCACCAACCGAACACACACAACCAAACAAAATACCAAACACGCAGCCAACTCACACTTCACAAAGAGACAAACACACACACTAACCGAACAACAAAACAAAGTCACAGAGGCAGCAACCAAACCGAGCAAAAACACAAGCATCCGCGTGAAACCAACAGCCCCAAACAGTCCCAAAAATCACCCAAAAATAGCCCGAAAGACGTCCCAAAAATAGCCCCCTGAGCCAGCAAAACAGTCTTGAAAATAACCTAAAAACAGCGTCCAAAACAGCAGCTCAATCACCAAAAAAAACAACAGTCTAAAACAGTAAAAAAAGTGAGCAAGAAATAGTAAAACAGTGCGCAAAAACATTGAACCGGTAAAGCAGAAAAAAACAGTGAAGCATTAACCCTTCCGGCGACGTCCCAACGCACTCCCGAGAAGCGACTTAAAAGGTAAGACCTGAGGGCCCTTTACTATATTTTATTTTGTCGTTCTGGACGCGACATGCTTAGTTGGACGTGAAATACGTCCAACCGGGTATGCGAAGTCCTACATTAAAACGGCCAAATTCTTTGGTCACACTTTTCTTTATTTCGTATTTATTTTTTACTTATCCTTTTTAATTCATCGTTATTTATTATTTGAATTTTATGTCGTTATTTATTTCATCGTTATTTTATTTCGGATTTATATTCAGCGTTATTTATCTTTTTATTTATTTATTCGCTTTTATTGTCATTTTAATGTTCTGCCTTTATTTTTGTTTATGTTTTGTTTACTTTCATGTCTGTTTACATTATGTTAATGATTGTATATGTTATCCCTTGCGGTATATCGGATGGAAACCCAGACGTAAATTTCGTAGCCGAATCTGAATGGATGGTAGTGCGGTATGTACTTGGGATACTGTTGGGAAGCGGCCGCGAGTGCGCAGTGGAAAATTTAATAAATCAAATTATGATGCCACTATCCATTTTCCCAAGACCCATTTGTTTTTATTATTCTACAAGCCTAGGCATGTTACTATATATTCTAAGCATAAAAACTCATAAAACATGCAAAGAACATAAACCTAAACATGATAACTATCATAAGAACTCTCATTAAAATAAAGAAAGAAAAAGACTTACTTGAACCGAAGACTCATCCAGTCCTCCCTCCAATCTACAAGCTTTTCTTGAACTCAGCAAGCTCTTCCACGTTCCAAAGAGCCACCCAAGTGTGTGGCCTCCAAAGATGCACACACCAAAGCCAAAACTCAACGGCAAGACTACGCCTTGAGTGCACGGTATTTTGCCCTTGGTGCTAGCTTAGGAAAATACCTCAAAACTTTTAACTCGAGGTTCCTCTAGTCAATTAGACTTAAGAATCCTCAAAATCAGTGGCACACTCATAAACTTTAGAGTTGCTAACTTATATAAACCCAAGATATGAAAGGTTTGGTGCAAAAAATTTGTGAAGAATTCATTGGGTTTATATAGGTGCTCC
Organism: Zanthoxylum bungeanum; assembly: GCA_019454045.1. Taxonomy (NCBI): domain Eukaryota; kingdom Viridiplantae; phylum Streptophyta; class Magnoliopsida; order Sapindales; family Rutaceae; genus Zanthoxylum; species Zanthoxylum bungeanum. The sequence goes on along the minus strand of SKCR01013348.1, from coordinate 90,573 downwards.
AAAGACAACAAAATTAATTAAGAATCCGATGTGGGATAAATGCTAATTTAATCTTAGTCATTGGATCTTAATTTAGTGGTTTAATGAGATTATAAAACCTAATAAGAGTTTGGGTCGAATTGGAATTCAAAACAAATAACAAATAAAAAATTTACTATTCACATTTTTTTTTATTCCAATTCCCAAAGTTCCCCTATCGTAATTCACCAATCTCTAAGCCACTATGGAACCTCATAAATGATCTGTTCAATAAGTAAACACATTGAACCATTATTAACAATTCCTACAGCAATCATTTATGCTTTTAAATTTGTACTGTGCACTGTTAACCATTGATTTCGACTTTGTTGTGTGTGACCTTTTGGTTCCCCTCAAGTTGGACATGAATGAATCGTGATAATTTAATCGAACATAAATTATCCTCCGATCAGATGGTCGTTCAATTAATGACCAAGGTTAACTTCTAGCAACATGCCAAGGCCCCCAAATGAGAAGGAAAGATATATATACCCATTCTGTATGCGATTTACATATGATACGGTCCATCACCGTACTGTATCCCCACCGTTTGACCTAGGGTATGGAAAGTGTCTACCCATATAGTCAAAGGTATGATGTTGATAGTTTCATGAATCGCGCTAACCCAAGAATCTCACATGATTCTTCCGCTGCGGCCACAGTCTCAAACACATATCACACATATCAACCCGCGAACTGGAATACTACTCTTATAAGAAAATATTATCCGAGAGAGGGGCGATTCTCTATTGTATCTTTACAAACTTCATGTGTTTCAACAAATGACCCAATCATACCCTTATGACCGGATCTTTTGAACCGGGGAATTAGAATGTCAAATTTAATTGATCCACACTTAAGATTTAAAGACCTCAATTCTATGGACAAGTCATACAATCGATACATGAACGTTCTCACAGATACATGGGATAAACACTCCATATGAAAACATTTGGCGTTCAGTTCGATGGACATGAGCGACTCATGCATCCATGTGATACACCAAGCGGACGGATCTCTGCTAGTAGCCTATGAGATCGGCTACACCACTTAAGGGCAGATCATATCATCATGCACTCTCTCTGCTTTGTGAACGCCCAGATTATTCATAAAACTATGACTAGGAACGTTTAAGAGTAATGATCCCATAAGGCTTGGAAGCCATCATATTATTACTCCAAAGGATTTATTACAGTGTTTGATGATTCATATAAGTTATGTAAGACACGTATAATAAAGATTGTCATTTTATTAATTAATGAAAATATTACAAATACATGTACATATAGCCCATCCGCAAGTTGGGTATATGGCATATTCCTAACAATCTCCCACTTGCACTATAGCCAACTAGTATGAATCTGGACACCATACTCTCTGGTGTGCCTATCATGCTTTTGTTGAGTCAGCCCTTTAGTCAGAGAATCTGCATGATTATCTTCTGTGGGTATTTTCTCTATAATAACTTCTTTTCTCTCAACAATCTCCCTGATGAGATGAAATCGCCTGAGTACATGCTTGGATTTTTGGTGGGACCTTGGTTCCTTTGATTGAGCAATGGCACATGTGTTGTCACAGTACATCGTGACGCCATTCTTTATCACGGGAAGCACTTCCAGCTCCGTGATGAACTTCTTTATCCAGACTGCTTCTTTAGCTGCCTCAGATGCTATAATATACTCATCTTCAGTGGTGGAGTCCGTTGTAGTTGACTGCTTTAAGCTTTTCCAACTGACAGCTCCGCCATTCAAAGTAAACAGATATCCTGTTTGTGATCTGTTGTCATCTCTATCGGTCTGAAAGCTCGCATCACAGTAACCAATGACTTTTATCTCAGAACAATCTCCGTATGTCAAGAATACATCCTTAGTTCTTCTCAGATACTTGAGGATTGTTTTGACAGCTGCCCAGTGTTGCTCACCAGGATTTTCCTGATAATTGCTCGTTATGCTAAGAGCATAAGAGACATCAGGTCTTGTATATAGCATGGCATATATGATCGATCCTATTGCTAAAGCATAAGGGATCCTACTCAAACGCTCTCTATCTGAAGGTGTATGTGGACATTGCTCCTTAGATAATTTGATTCCATGACAAGTAGGTAAATTACCTCTTTTGGAATCTTCTATTTTAAATCTTTTCAAAACTTTATCTATGTATGTAGATTGAGAAAGTCCTAACAACCTCTTAGATCTATTACGGTAGATCTTAATGCCGATGATGTAGGCTGCTTCTCCCAAATCTTTCATGGAGAAATTCTGAGATAACCATTGCTTGGTGGCTTGCATCATGGGAATATCATTCCCGATGATTAATATGTTGTCGACATATAATACAAGAAATAAACATCACTCCCACTACTTTTCCTGTAAACACAAGGCTCATCTACATTTTTGATGAAGTCAAATTCTTTGATTGTCTCATCAAATCATATATTCCAACTTATGGAGGCTTGCTTGAGTCCATAAATGGATCGTTTAAGTTTGCATACTTTATTATGATCATCCTTAGATGCAAACCCCTCAGGTTTGTCATATAGACTTCCTCTACGAGGTTCCCATTAAGGAAAGATTTTTTGACATCCATCTGCCAAATCTCATAATCAAAGTGTGCAGCTAGTGCTAGTAAAATTCGAATGGACTTTATCATTGCAACAGGCGAGAAGGTTTCGTCATAGTCAATTCCTTGGATTTGTCTATAACCTTTCGCCACCAACCTACCCTTATAGGTTTGGATGTTGCCTTCTACACAATTTTTACGCTTGTAAATCCACTTGCAGCCTATTGTTTTTATCCATTCAGGTGCATCCACCAAGTCCCAGACTTGATTCTGATACAAATAGTCTATTTTGGATTTCATGGCCTCAAGCCACTTGACTGAATCAATGTCACGCATTGTTTCGTCATAACTGGTGGGATTGTCATTATCAATGACCTGATCATGTTCCTCATCAATATGGAAACCATATCTTTCAGGCTCATATCTTTCCCTACCAGAACTTCTAAGTTCATAACCTTGTGGTTGTTCCGTCGCTGCCCTTTTGAGAGGCCTGGGGTTTAGTTATATGTTAGTTTGTTCTTCTCGTACCTCATCGAGGTCAAGTCTACTCCCACTATATTTCTTAAGAAGGAATTCATTCTCTAGAAATTTAGCATTTCGTGAGACAAATGTTCTTTGTTCATTTGGGACGTAGAACACTATTCTCTTGAGTTCAAGGCATATCCTATAAACTTACATTTAATTGCCCTATCATCCAATTTGTTAGTTTGTTTAAGCTTATATAGGTGTCACATCCCCAAACTCTTAGATAACTAAGACTAGGACGTTTCCCAGACCATAACTCATATGGTGTTTGACTAACAGTCTTGGAAGGAACTTGGTTTAGTAGTGGTGTTGCAGTTTCTAAAGCAAGACCCCAAAATGAAAGAGGTAGATCCATGCCTGGCATCATTGATCAAACCATATCTAATAATGTATGATTTCTCCTTTCGGAGACCCCATTATGCTGTGGAGTTCCCGGAGGAGTCCACTGGGAAACAATGCCATTTTCTCTCAAGTAATCTTGAAATTTGTTGCTTAAGTATTCACCACCTCGGTCAGACCTTAGTGACTTAATACTTTTATTAAGCTGGTTTTCTACCTCAGCTTTGAAGTCTTGGATTTTTCTCAAAGGCTTCAAATTTATACCGCATAAGGTACACATACCTATATCGCGAGTGATCATCGATAAAGGTAACGAAGTAGGAGAATCCACCTCTGTCGGTGACTGACATTGGTCCGCATACATCAGAGTGTATGAGTTCTAATGTCTCCGCTGCACGTTGTCTTTTACCTTTGAAGGGTAATTTGGTCATTTTACCAAGTAAACAAGACTCACAAGTTTCATAAGGTTAATATTTGAAGGGTCTGAAATACCCATCCTTATGTAGCTTAGTTAATCTTGTTTCATTGATATGACCTAAGCGACTGTGCCATAAAAGTGATCCATTGAGATTATTCGAGTTAATGTTGTATATATTAGAGGTTGAACATTGTTTGTTAGTTTGTAAGATATAGATACCATTATTCAAAATACCATCTCCAAATTTTATTTCATTGAAATAAATAGAACATTCATTACAACTTATTAGGCATGAAAAGCCTTTATTACATAAAGAAGAAATTGAAATGATGTTCTTTAATAGAGAAGGTACATAAACACAATCTTCTAAGTCTAAAACTAAACTATTCGGTAAAACTAATGAATAAGTCCCCACGCACAATGCATCCAGTTTTGCTCTATTACCCATGCGTAAGTCAACCTCCCCATGACGGAGTCTCCTATTGTTTCTCAGACCCTGCACATTGTTACACAAGTGACTCCCACAACCGGTGTCAAGCACCCAATTAGAAGGTTCATAATTTTGAGAATATAGTTCAATCATATACAACATACCTGAAGCATTGGGATTCTGGCCTCTTGGGCTTCCCTAGCTTCCTTGGCTTTCAATGATCTGCAGTCTTTCTTCCAATGACCCTTCTTTCCACAAAAGAAACATTTCCCATTTCCATTTTTCTTCTCCACCTTACCATTGGGCTTTAGGTGATCTGGAGACTTGGCCTTGCCCTTATTTTCTTTGGGCCTCGTGGCTTCATGTCCGTACCCGTAAGCATGACGAAGGTTTTAAGCTCTGGTTTCAAGTCTTTCTCTGCTTTCTTTATCAGATTATGCAATTCTGCTAAAGTAGCTTCTTTATCAGACAGATGAAACTGCATAATAAAGTTAGAGATGTCTTTTGGTAAGGACTGAAGAATTAGATCGTAACATATCTCATAATCAATGATGAACCCGAGGTTGGCCAATTTTTCAATTTGGCCAATCATCTTAAGCACATGTCCACTAACAGATCCTTTTTATATCTTGTTTGGAATAAGGCACATGACACTTGGAATCTCACGGTATGAACGGAAGTTGCATACAACTCCTTCAAGTGAAAGATGATGGTTTGAGCATCCATATCTTCGTGATTTTTCTGAAGTTCGTCCGACATAGAGCGAAGCATTATGCAAATTTCTTGCTCATCATCATCGACGTGTTTCTTCCAAGCATCAAATGTATTTTGGTCAGCATCTTCTGCGGGTTCAGGGGGAAATGGTCTTTCAGGAACATAGAAAATATTTTCTTATCGTAAGACAATTTTAATGGTTCTAAACCAGTCATTGTAGTTGTCCCATTTAAGCTTATGCTCATCAAGGATGGAATGAAGTGATACTCTGTTTGCCATTTCAATGTTTGTGAAATATTTTAACCCACCTGTTAAGAGAGAATGTTAAAATTAGGAATATATTTTCATTAATGTTTCATAATAACATGGGCTTTTAATATTATGAAGTTGCTCCCACTCAATTGTTTTAAAATTTTAAGCAAATCGCATCAACCCCAATATGATGGATTTCTTATGGGTAAGGATCCCATTATCATTATTTCATAACTCCGACTAGGGCTGGTCGTTATAAAATACGATAATTAGGTAGGTTCCCAACCAATTTACGATATAAATCACAATTCATTAATCATTGGGTTAGGCAATCAAACATGACATAGCTTATGCTACTCCTTGTGGACACCCAATCTTTGCCACTAAGTTATAAGAGCACGCCTAAGGGTCGTTGCGTCTTATGACTCAGATAAGTCAAACCATTATCAATAGTAAGTTTTAGGGACAAATTGGTATTGGTCAGTCTGGTAAAGCCTAGTCATGCCGATATGGTTTAAGCCTTTTGGGTCTATAATTTACAATGGGAGGAAAATTTTAGACTTAAATTATTATTGAGGATTTTAGTAAGTTTAAGTGAATAACTATCAAATGGATTCCTCCATTGAAAATTCCCCAGAGGGAGGGTGGAGCGAACTCTCTTAAATATTTTATTGCCTTGGTGACAGGAATAAATAATAGATCCTCCAAATTAGTCCAACACTTTAAATATGCTTTAAGGTAAGCTTTAAGTAAATGATTATCTAGATGTCTTCACAGCTTTTCCTTTTGGCTATAAAAAGGTAGTGTGAAGGAAGACACCAAATCATTATCTAACTCTAGAAATACCTTTGTTTAAATTAACTTTAGTTTGAAAAGTTTTATTAACGCCTTGGTCCCACCCCACTTGTATCTTTTATAATGTCTTTTATTATAAACAAGTGATTTATATTTATTAGCCTTAAAGGTAATAAATCTCTAAATTCATCATGAAATAATTACTTAGCTAAGGGATAAGCAATACACTCTCAATTTCTTAGAAAGTCTCTAGATGTTGTGTTGGACAATTATGACCCATATCATTACTATTTGTACAGATCATGGTGTTATTGCACAAATAAACTATGTGACAAATGAGATTGCGCTCTTATCATTTGTGATTAGATCACCTAGATGTATAAATGATAGGAGGTCCCTATGATTTGTTCCTGGATTGAGAATGATATGAGACAGTATCAATCCACGAAGGATAAATCATTAAATATCCCTTGTCAGAGTATTATCGAGATTGGACATCGATGAATACGTAAAAGACTAGTATTACACTTGTGCGCGTTGTGAGGGCACAACGGCAAAGTTCTCATATATTTGGGTATAGGATACTCATGCAAGTGAAATAGGAGGTTGTGTTTTACCGATGGTACGGGAAACAACTTCGCTCTGGATAGACCCCCTCGGAAGTATGACTATGTGTCTATGGAAGTCCGAAATCAGGGTAGGTGTATTTGGTCTTAACATGAGACTTGCACCGCTAATACTTGCGACAATCAATATACTTTGGTTGCGGTCGTCCAGGGCTTTAATAGGTTCTGTGTACGCCTATCCTGGGTATATTGAGAATCGTAGTGTGTTGGGTGTGATGTCAAGACGGAAGTGTCACTCCAGTCATATGGAGATGATGATCGCATAGGGATACATAACTGGTTCTCTAAAAAGGTTGCAACCGTTGGGATAATATGAATTGGTCATGATTATCCGATAATAAAGAGACTAGTTGCTCGTAATCTGATATATGCTTCGTACGGGGCAGACACTGTATCAGCCACCAGGCCTTGCATGCGATCATCCGATACTGGATCGAAATACGCAATACTACGTATACTACGCCTGATATAGATCTTTTATTCCTATAAGGATATTTCTGGAGAATTGGGTAGGCATGGCGATTTTCTAGAAGCCAACCTTGTCTTGTAAATCGGTATAAACGTAGTACGAGGTACATACGTGTTCAGATAGTCCGACGACCGTATTTACTACCAACATATCCTGGGATCTCATGGGTCGCTTCCCGAAGATTCACTGATGACGTATGACTCGCACTTTTAATTAATCTGGGATTAATAAGATGAGAGAGAAAATTAATCTGGGATTAATTGCGGAGATATTTTATCTGGGATAAAATATCAATTAAAGAGAGAAAACTATTAATTTGAAATTAATCGATAAATTAATATATTCGATATATTAAGCGAAATTGGATTTCGACGCGGAATTAAAATTAGATTTTAATTCGGGCAAACGAATTAATTAGAATTAATTCATTAGCGACGTGAATAGTGACTTCGTTAGGCGTAATCATTTAATGAGTCGCAACGGAAAATTCGTTAATTTGGAATTAGCGAACCTGAGCCCGAGATTATTTGCGAGCGCATTCGCATTTCGAATTCGAGTGCGGCACGTAAGTCAAATCAAGCGTCTAATCGCTAGTCGCATCAAGCGTCAAATCACTTGTCACTTTGAGTGATGTGACTTGACAACTTGTGATTGAGTGATGTGTGTGGTTGGCATTTGTGGGCATTAATTGCTTTGACTTTTGGAAAAAAATTGTGTATTTGATTTTAGAAATCATTTACCAATTTAACTTAACACAATTTTATCTCTCTCTCCTCAAAATTCTCCTTCTCTCTCACGCCCACTAGGGCTGAAATTTTCTTTTGTTCTTGGCAGTGAACTGCCGTGAAAATGGAGGAAGAAAAGGGAAGCAAAAGTCGCGATTTTGTGGCAAAATCGGGAGTGCTAGCACACTACGAAGTCATGCGAAGGTGATAGGGAAGTTCACCCATGAGCCAGGAATCGTTTGACGAAGCTTTGTGCTTGTTCAAGGACCTCCAATGGCCGAATTTGAGGACTGCACAAACAGCCACTGCCGAACAGTCCAAGAGGCAGAAAGTTGAGTTTTGTTGCCTACCGCGTCGCTCAACCACTCGATGTGAGTATTCCGCAACTCCCTCGTTGTATTCGCACATATGTTTATGCTTGTATTGATCCTTGGGACCTTAGCAAACTCCAACAATGGTATCATGAGCAAGGAAAAACATGAAAAAGTTTAGGGCTTAAAATTTGGGTAAACTTGATTTTGAGCATGTATAATGAAATTGGATGAATTAGTATGCTTAAATGTGTTTTAATTGATGATTGATTGGATCAATTTGATTAAAAATTGTTTGGAACAAATTTGCCCAAATTTTTGTGATGGCTGAATGTGGTGCCCTAAATGTGATCTTGGTGATTTTTGATTTTAATCATTGGATGGAATCATGTTGGGTGTGTTGATTTATGTCGATTGTGGATTTAATTGGATTGAAACCGAATCGGATATAAATATCCCAAAATTACCGAGAACAATATAAGCATGATTGGGTTTGATTTTTGATCAAAATGTGTTGGACACTAATTGATGTAATTGAGCATGATTAATTAGCTAATTGGTGTTTTGGAAATGTAATTGGGTAATAATTGTGTTATACACTTTGTGTAATTAAATTGGAAATTTGCAATTTGTAATTTAATTATTTGGGCCTTAAATTGGATTTGGGCATGTTGTGTTGTAATTGGGCTTATTGGGCTTGGTTGTACTAAGTTGGGTTGAGGCAAAATTGGTTGGATCCCATTGGGCCCAAAACCGCTTCCATCAAGCCCAAATGCGACTAATGGACCTTTAAAGTTTAATTGGGCCTAATGGGCCAAAATTGATTTCTGCTTATGGGGTAACTCCCAGATTGGACTTTGGTTATTGGGTTCGACCCGAGTTGACCAAAAGTCCACGCCTCAAAGAAATTAATTAAAAGCCCATTGGACTTTTATTAAATTGACGTTGGACGTTAATCGGGCTTTGAGACCCATAACGATCAAATTTGGAATTCAAGTCGTAAAAGGTTTATTAAATAAAGTGTAATATTTAATTTGGAATTAAATAGTGAATTAGAATTAAATACAAATTAAATTGGATTTAATTTTGTAGTTTAATTTAATTCGAGAATTCGTACTTTAAGTACTTATTCGCAAAACGAGTTTGACTCGAGCAAAATCAAATCGTTGTTTGAACATTGGATGGTCACTAATTATCAGATTAATTAATTTGATTAGATTGATTAATAAAATGCTTGTGTGAATACATGGTTGCGATGCATGAATAATGTATATCGGATGGATATTAGATGGGTGGGGCAATTTTAGAAATTGTTGTAATAAATTTGATTTATTAATTGGACCTGCGTGTCCAGCCTTATTACCTCTTTATTCTTTGTATTCTATTCTCACCTATTCCCCTCAATGTAAATAGGGTTTCTTTAGAAGTGTAGTGTAATGGTAGAAGTAATACATGTGCTAGCGGGAGAGAAGAAAGTGAGAGATTTGATCTAGGATCATTGTGTAAAGTATCCATCCGCATATCATTATTATTTATCTAAACGCGCTTTATTATGTATTTAGAATGCATGTTTAAGGGTGTATGATGATGAGACCTTAACAAAGATAATAAATTGGTTGCCAATTTGCACTCGAAAAATCCACGCAAAATATTAAGCGTCTTTCCTTCCATTGAGTGATTCTCACTCAAGATCCGAGACTGGCATTGGCTTGTTGGCCAAAGTCAAGGCCTTTGTCTGTCGAGGATGTGTTTGAATCACCAGAGCTTTGTTCCATATTGGTGTCTTGTCCAAGTTGTGGTTTGTTGGCCAAAGTCAAGACCACTTCTTGTCCATCGACATTGATTACAAAGCTTTCCATGGTCAATGGGTCGCACTTGACTGGGATCACTAAGTTTGTTGTGCCAAAGCCAAAGCTTAGTTGATTCAGAGGAAAAAGGTTAGGTAATATATTGGATATATTGGCATATATAAGATATATGTTTCGAACTTGGATGTCCCCCTACTGGATCTAGGAATTGGATTGGATCCAATTGATCTTAGAGATATACCTAGTTAATTATCATACAATTTGTTGGCCAAAGTCAAGATTGTGTGATATTTAACGGGATCCTAGCCCGCTAGGAAACACGGTTTCCCGAGTACTCGACAAAGGCTTAGAGGCTCGCCGAAAAATAGTGGGAGGCAAGAATTGAATTTGCAAATTCGTTTAATTACTTGCCATACGCGCTCAATCAGAAATATCTTTCGTCAAATATATTAAATGTTAGTTGGACTAATATTTAAATGTTGTTTTAATAAATAGTTGGACTATATTCAAACTATTCATTTATAGTTGATTTTATAATTGGATTATAGTAATCAATATAATTGATTTTAATCTATTAAATTATAGTTGATTAAATAGTTGGACTATTGTAATCATTATAATAAATAGTACTGAAATCGTTGATTAAATAGTTGGACTATTAAAATCAAGATATAATTGAAAGATTGACATTTAAGACATAATCCTAGGGAAAATGTATTTAAATGGTTTAATTTTCAAATTGGGAGTAAAATTCAGGATGGTCCTGGAAACTAATACTTTATTTGATAAAATAACATATTAGGCCTAAGCCCAGAGTTAAGAAAATAGTAGAGCATGATCTTTGGAAGATCATGTAATAATAACTTTAGTGCTTAATCTATTCAGCTTGTCGCAGTAGACTCATTAATTTCTGAATCAGAATTAAGGATTAGATCCTTAAAGTATGATAATGAAATTGAAGGATCTTCAAAGAATCTATCCTTGGAATCTTAGAAGTACTAAATTGCAATACTTAACTCTTGGAGAGTTAATGACTATTCTCAAGGAGAAAGAGTCAAAATTTGCAATTAGGAAAGTAGCGCAAGGCTCACCTTACTTCGATATTCTAGAAGGCCAAGGCTTGGCCAAAGGCTTCTGGAGTGTTGAAAAGGGCAAAGGCAAAATCATTATAATCTTCTGGGACGATAAAGGATATATCCCAAAATGTCTGCCTAAATGTGGCAAACGGGATCGCGGAAGCGTGACTGCCGTTTGGACAAAGCAGACATGAAGGAATTGAAGAATTAGCAAGGCTCCGACTTCAAATGTGTTTGTCATAAATATATTCACTACTAGTATTAAAATTGGATTTTAGATACTTAGTGTGATATAAATATATTGATGTTCAGAATCTGTTGTGAGCAGAATACTGACTTCAGTTGAGATTAATCTCTGAATTGGAAACGGGACGAAAGTCACTGTTTTAACCGTAGATACCTAAATTTAGGAACTACCTTCGGGTGTGTATCTAAATTTGGAAACTGTTATAATGTAACTAGTTTGACTAGAAACATTATTTTTATATCAGTGTTTAACCCGCTGCGGGTGAACCTTTATATTTTAGAACACTAAAGTGTTTCATTATATAAAGATGATATTGAGATAAACACATTAGATGTGAATAACAGAATTTATATTTTGAATATAAATAAATCTCAAACGTATAAAATGACAAACAAACAGCTCAAACTGATTTGATTAGGAGAATCATATCGTGGCATTGATGTCTGGGACACAATGAAACAAGACTCGTATATCCACGCTTTTGAAGACTGGGTATCCGGACTGTTTTGATTCCAATCAAATAAAGTCTACGAATCTAGTTTATTGGACAAAGTGCCTAAAGCACATTTACTTGGTAAAAATGCAAATGCCACTTATCTGTTAGCCCTAGTTCATAGAGAATCAAGTGGGCCCATGTCTAGCAAGGCTAAAGGTGGATATGAATATTTCGTGACCTTTACGGATGTGGCATCGCGTTATGGTTATGTGTTTCTTTTATAACACAAATCGGAAACTTTTAAAGTTTCGACACGAAATAGACAAACAGATCGGCTAAAGTATTAAACCGTCATGGTAAGACCATAAAGGAAAATACTTAAGCAATAAGTTTCTTATATACTTGAAAGAGTATAATATTCTTTCAATGAGGACTCCTCCCGGAACACGTCAAAGTGACGGTGTGTCCGAACCGAGTAACCGAATTTTGTTGGACATGATAAGGTTAATCATGAGTCGATTTGAGCTACCATTTCCTTCAACAGATAAACATTAACAGTGCAGAACTTATTTTGAATAAGGTTCCATAAAAATCTGTTTGACAGATTTCATATTAGATATGAACAGGAAAGAAACCGGGTTTCTCATTCCTATAAATTTGGGTATGCTAGGCATATGTTTGGATGATACCAAACTAGAACCCAAATTGGATAAGTGCCAATTGTAGGTTATCATAGGGATACCATAAGTGTAGTAGTTATACAACTCACAAGAGAACAATGTAATTGTTGCTCACCATGCGGTCTTCCTAAGAGGAATACCGATATGCAGTGGTAAGTGTGAGGATAGTAAAGCTCGATGAAAATCGGAGTGATACTGTTCCAGGCACCGAATCCTAATGGAACACAAATAGTTCATCAAGGATGAAACTATACCATTAATCTTCGAATACACAAGAACCGCGTATGTCGGAGAGAGTCAGAAAACAACCTGGGGTATGGGTTTCTTATATCACCTCATAAAGATGTCTATCTTATTGAGGAATACAAACAGACTACGTATGAGGAAGTGATACAAGGTATCGACTCCCTATTATGGCAAAGTGCCATGACATCCGAAATGGATTCCATGTATATCAACAAGTTTGGATACTAGTTGATGTACCGCAAGGCATTGTGTCTATTGGTACTTTATAAATCTTCAAGGAAGACATACATGGATGGCAACATACCAACGTATAAAGCTAGGCTTTTAGCGGAAAGGCATCGTTATCAACATTGTGTTGATTACGATTCAACATTTTAACTGTTGTCATGGTAAATCCATTTGGATAATGCTTGCTAAAGTTACGTGTTTCATTTATAGGCCAAGTGGGAGATTGTTGGACAATTATGACCCATAGCGTCACTATTTTTACAGATCATGGTGTTGTTGTGCAAATTAACTATGTGACAAATGAGATTACACTCTTATCATTTGTGATTAGATCACCTAGATGTATAAATGATAAGAGGTCCCTATGATTTGTTCCTGGATTGAGAATGATATGAGAAAGTATCAATCCACGAAGGATAAATTATTAAATATCCCTTGTCAGAGTATTATCGAGATTGGACATCAATGAATACGTAAAAGACTAGTATTACACTTGTGCGCATTGTGAGGGCACAACGGCATAGTTCTCATATATTTGGGTATAGGATACTCATGCAAGTGTAATAGGAGGTTGTGTTTTACCGATGGTACGGGAAATAGCTTCGCTCTGGATAGACCCTCTCGGAATTCCATTGGTAGTATGACTATGTGTCTATGGAAGTCCGAAATCCGGGTGGGTGTATTTGGTCTTAACCTGAGACTTGCACCGCTAATACTTGAGACAATCAATATACTTTGGTTGCGGTCATCCAGGGCTTTAACAGGTTCTGTGTACGCCTATCCTGGGTATATTGAGAATCGTAATGTGTTGGGTGTGATGTCAAGACGGAAGTGTCACTCCAGTCATATGGAGATGATGATCGCGTAGGGATACAGAACTGGTTCTCTAAAAAGGTTGCAACCGTCGGGATAATATGACTTGGTCATGATTATCCGATAATAAAGAGACTAGTTGCTCATAATCCGATATATGCTTCGTACGGGGAAGACACTGCACCAGCCCCAGGCCTTGCATTTGATCATCCGATAATGGATCGAAATACACAATACTACGTATACTACTCCTGATATAGATCCTTTATTCCTGTAAGGATATTTCTGGAGAATTGGGTAGGCATGGCGCTTTGCTAGAGCCAACCTTGTCTTGTAAATCGGTATAAACGTAGTACGAGGTACTTACGTGTTCGGATAGTCCGACGACAGTATTTACTGCCAATATATCCGGGGATCTCATGGGTCGCTTCCTGAAGATTCACCGATGACGTATGACTCGCACTTTTAATTAATCTGGGATTAGGATTAATTGCGGAGATATTTTATCTGGGATAAAATATCAATTAAAGAGAGAAAACGATTAATTTGGAATTAATCGATAAATTAATATATTCGATATATTAAACAAAATTGGATTTCGACGCGGAATTAAAATTAGATTTTAATTTGGGCGAACGAATTAATTTAGAATTAATTCGTTAGCGACGTGAATAGTGACTTCGCTAGGCGTAATCATTTAATTGCGTCGCAATGGAAAATTCGTTAATTTGGAATTAGCGAACCTGAGCCCGGGATTATTTGCGAGCGCATTCGCATTTCGAATTCGAGTGCGGCACGCAAGTCAAATCAAGCATCAAATCGCTAGTCACATCAAGCGTCAAATCGCTTGTCACTTTGAGTGATGTGACTTGACAACTTGTGATTGATGTGATTGAGTGATGTGTGTGGTTGGCATTTGTGGGCATTAATTGCTTTGACTTTTGGAACCAAAATTGTGTATTTGATTTTAGAAATTAATTACCAATTTAACTTAACACAATTTTATCTCTCTCTCCTCAAAATTCTCCTTCTCTCTCACGCCGACTAGGGTTGAAATTTTCTTATGTTCTTGGCAGTGAACTACCGTAAAAATGGAGGAAGAAAATGGAAGCAAAAGTCGCGATTTTGTGGCAAAATCGGGAGTGCTAGCACACTACGAAGTCATGCGAAGGTGATAGGGAAGTCCACCCATGAACTGGGAATCGTTTGACGAAGCTTGGAGCTTGTTCAAGGACCTCCAATGGCCGAATTTGAGGACTGCACAAATAGCCACTGCCGAGCAGTCCAAGAGGCAGAAAGTTGAGTTTTGTGGCCTATCGCGTCGCTCAACCGCTCGATGTGAGTATTATGCAACTCCCTCGTTGTATTCGCACTTATGTTCATGCTTGTTTATTGATCCTTGGAACTTAGCAAACTCCAACAGTTTGCACCCTAAAATAATCATCTCAATACTAATCATATATAGAATCATAAAGCATATGAGTTTTAATATGTTGGAATTATTTTAGACATTAAATAACTTTGATTAATATTTAATTTTGATATTGCATTTTATTTATTCAAATAAATTTACTATTCACATTTTTTACAGATGCGTGAACCTTAAATGCAATTTCACAATTAAAATCCTAACCAAATCATGTAAAACTTGTGCCTAAAATTAATTTCAGGGTGTTAGCTTTTCAACGAGCTTTTACACACCCAATTTCGAGTTCAAATGAGAGAGGACTAATCAAAACAAAAACGGCGCGCTGATACCACTGTTGGGAAGCGGCCTCGAGTACGCAGCGGAAACTTTAATAAATCAAATTATGATGCCGCTATCCCTTTACCCAAGACCCATTTGTTTTGATTATTCTACAGGTCTAGGCATTTTACTATATATTCTAAGCACAAAAACTCATAAAACATGCAAAGAACATAAACCTAAATATGCTAACTATCAAAAGAACTCTAATTAAAATAAAGAAAGAAAAAGACTTACTTGAACCGAAGACTCCTCCAGTCCTCCCTCCAATCTACAAGCTTTTCTCGAACTCAGCAAGCTCTTCCACGTTCCAAAGAGCCACCCAAGTGTGTGGCCTCCAAAGTGTTGGACAATTATGACCCATAGCGTCACTATTTGTACAGATCACGGTGTTGTTGTACAAATTAACTATGTGACATAGGAGATTGCACTCTTATCATTTGTGATTAGATCACCTAGATATATAAATGATGAGAGGTCCTTATGATTTGTTCCTGGATTGAGAATGATATGAGACAGTATCAATCCACGAAGGATAAATCGTTAAATATCCCTAGTCAGAGTATTATCGAGATTGGACATCGATGAATACGTAAAAGACTAGTATTACACTTGTGCGTGTTGTGGGAGAACAACGGCATAGTTCTCGTATATTTGGGTATATGATACTCATGCAAGTGTAATAGGAGGTTGTGTTTCACCGATAGTATGGGAAACAGCTTCGCTCTGGATAAACCCCCTCGGAATTCCATTGTTAGTATGACTACGTGTCTATGGAAGTCCGAAATCAGGGTAGGTGTATTTGGTCTTAACCTCAGACTTGCACCGCTAATGCATACGACAATCAATATACTTTGGTTGAGGTCGTCCAGGGCTTTAACTGGTTCCTGTGTACATCAATTCTGGGTATATCGCGAATAGTAGTGTGTTGGGTGTGATGTCGAGATGGAAGTGTCACTCCAGTCATATGGAGTTGATGATCGCGCAGGGATACAGAACTGTTTCTCTATAAAGGTTGCAACCGTCGGGATAATATGACTTGGTCATGATTATTCGATTCTAAAGAGACTAGTTGCTAGTTATCCAATATATGCATCGTACGGGGCAGACACTATACCAGCCCCAGGCCTTGCATGTGATCATCTGATATTGGATAGAAATACGCAATACTACGGTATACTACGCTTGATATAGATCCTTATTCCTGTAAGGATATTTCCGGAGAATTGGGTAGGCATGGCGCTTTGCTAGAGGCCAACCTTGTCTTTTTAAATCGGTACAAACGTAGTACTTGGTACTTACGTGTTCGGATAGTCCGGCGACCGATTTGACTGCCAACATATCCGGGGATCTCATGGGTCGCTTCCCAAAGATTCACCGATAACGTATAACTCGCACTCTATATTAATCTGGGATTAATTAGAAGAGAGAGAAAATTAATCTGGGATTAATTGCGGAGATATTTTATCTGGGATAAAATATCAATTAAAGATAGATAACGATTAATTTGGAATTAATCGATTAATTAATATATTCGATATATTAAACGAAATTGGATTTCGACGCGGAATTGAAATTAGATTTTAATTCGGGCGAGCGAATTAATTTAGAATTAATTCGTTAGCGACGTGAATAGTAATTATGCTTGGCATGATTATTTAATTAAATTAGATTTAATTGCGTCGCAACGGAAAATTCGTTAATTTAGAATTAGCGAACCCGAGCCCGAGATTATTTGCGAGCGCATTCGTATTTCGAATTCGAGTGCGGCAAATCAAATCAAGCGTCAAATCGCTAGTCGCTTCTAGCGTCACATCATTCGTCAATCAAGTGATGGATGTCTTTTACTTTGAGTGATTGACGCCAGTCACTATTCACTGATTGATGGATTGACAAGTTGATGTGTGTGGTTGGTGCCATTAAAGCTTTAATGGTTTGCTTTTTGAAAGCCAAATTCACTTGAAATGAATTTGAAATTCAAATGTGTGTATTTAATACACAAATTTGTGAAACCAAATACAACTCTTTCTCTCTCCCATTTCTTTCTTCTTGCTCATGCCCAAGGGGCCAAAAAACCTTCTGGTTTTGCTGTAAATGCCGGGCAGTAGGGAAGCCAAGAGTGTGATTTTGTGGCAAATTCACAAGTGCTAGCACACTTACGAGACATGCGAAGGTGATAGGGAAGTTCACCCATGAGCCGGGAATCGTTCGACGAAGCTTGGAGCTTGACGAAGATGACCAACAAGGGCCGAACCAGTGAGGACAGCAGTGAACTGCCGTGAGCTGTTCCAGTGGGCAGTGAAGAGTTTTTGTTGCCTCCGCGTCGCTCAACCGATCGATGTGAGTATTTTTCGCGACTCCCTCGATGTATTCGTACGTTTATTTCATTACTTGTATTCGATCCTATGGACCTAGAAACTCCAACACAAAGATGCACACAACAAAGCCAAAACTCAACGGCAAGACTACGCCTTGAGTGCACGGGTATTTTGCCATTGGTGATAGCCTAGGCAAATACCTCAAAACTTTTAACTCGAGATTCCTCAAGTCAATTAGACTAAAGGATACTCAAAATCAGTGGCTTACTCTTAAACTTTAGAGTTGCTCACTTATATAAACCCAAGATATGAAAGGTTTGGTGCAAAAATTTTGTGAAGAATTCATTGGGTTTATACAGGCGCTCCAAAGACAACAAAATTAATTAAGAATCCGATGTGGGATAAATGCTAATTTAATCTTAGTCTTTGGATCTTAATTTATTGGTTTAATGAGATCATAAAACCCTAATAAGAGTTTGGGCCGAATTGGAATTCAAAATAAATAACAAATAAAAAAATTTACTATTCACTTTTTTTTATTCCAATTCCCAAAGTGCCCCTATCGTCATTCACTAATCCCTAAGCCACTATGAAACCTCATAAATGATATGTTCAATAATTAAACACATTGAACCATTTATGAACAATTCCTACAGCAATCAAATATGCTGTTAAATTTGTACTGTGCACTGTTAACCATTGATTTCGACTTTGTTGTGTGTGACCTTTTGGGTTCCCCTCAAGTTAGACATGAAATGAATCGTGATAATTTAATGGAACATAAATTATCCTCATATCAGATGGTCGTTCAATTTCAATGACTAAGGTTGACATCAAGCAATATGCCAAGGCCCCCAAATGAGAATGAAAGATATATATACTCATTTTGTATGCGATTTACATATGATACGATCCCTCGCCTCAATGTATCCCCACCGTTTGACCTAGGGTATGGAAAGTGTGTACCCATATAGTCAAAGGTATGATGTTGATAGTGTCATGAATCGTGCTAACCCAAGAATCTCACATGATTCTTCCGCTGCGGCCACAGTCTCAAGCACTGATCACACATATCAACCCGCGAACTGGAATACTACTCTTATAAGAAAATATTATCCGAGAGAGTGGCGATTCTCTGTTGTATCTTTACAAACTTCATGTGTTTCAACAAATGACCCAATTATACCCTTATGACCGGATCTTTTAAACCTGGGAAGGAGAATGTCAAAGTTATTTGATCCACATGTAAGATTATAAAGACCTCAAGTCTAAGGACTAGTCATATAATCGATACATGAAAGTTCTCACAGACACATGGGATAAACACTCCATGTGAAAACTTTCAGCGGTCAGTTCGATGGACACGTTCAACTCATGCATCCATGTGATACACCAAGCAGACGGATCTCCACTAGTAGCCTATGAGATCGGCTACCCCACTTAAGGGCAGATCATATCATCATGCTAGTCTATCCGCTTTGTGAACGCCTAGATTATTCAAAAAACTATGACTACGAACGTTTAAGAGTAATGATTCTCATAAGGCGTGGAAGCCATCATCTTAATACTCCAAGGGCTTTATTACAGTGTTTGATGATTCATATAAGTTATGTAAGACACGTATAATAAAGATTGACATTTTATTAATTAATGAAAATATTACAAATACGTGTACATATAGCCCATCCACAAGTTGGGTATAAGACATATCCCTAACAGATACAAGTCCACGTACCACTCGGGAAATACTCGCATAATTCTGATTAACTTCCTTTTATTTGCTATTTATTCATTGACTCTTTTCCGCCTTTGATTATTTATTATTTTCATTTCCACATCTTGTACTCTTTAATGTAATATGCTTCCATTGTTTCTATTAATGTTTATGGGTATGCAAATTCATGTGTTTATGTGAATTATCTTGCGTGTGCTGCATAAGACTTGGTTATATCATTGTGTAAACCCGTTCATTACAACTAGCATAAGTAATGGACCATTCCAAACCCAAAGGTTTGAGGTCTTCCCTTGCGAGGGGTGAGTGCGGCCTTAAATCATTTCCCAGTTCACACTGGGTGGCGACTCCTTTATTCTCCTGTTTAGTCCCCCGGGGGCTACTTTGTACTCCCGACGGACCGCGAGCCCGGACAGTGTCTCCCATCTCTGTGCCATTCCCACAGTCTGGCGACTCCACTGGGGATAGATAATCGGCCCTGAAATAATGCCTTGTAACATCCGTGGTTTTTGCTTTAATTACCCAAGTCTCATATATTTTGCATACCCTTTTTACCCCGATGGCATCATGTATCGTGAAGTCATTTTAACTCAAGGTGGCGGATCGTTATATGATGATAACCATCACTCGTTGGCATGTACCTTAGGGTATAAAAAAGGTACGCTCGCTTGGTCGCTCAAACCCTTGAGTGGGGGACCTAGTTGTAGGAAACCCTTCACCGGCGGGAGCCTTTGTCCATACCCTTATGAGCCCACATTTGAACCATAGTCGTATATCATATAGAAGCTATCCCTTATGCTTGTGTTTGGGACAATCATCATTTGGATCTATTTGGAACTCTCGTCATAAAATACGAACTTGTTGGGCCATTTAAACTGGAATGAGTTTATACATTGTGATTTTTGGGCCAAAACTTTTCAAAATGATGATGGGTCACTTTGTGTTCGGGCCCCCTTTCATTTGAAGTTGTTTAGCCACCTTATCGCAAAAGTGTAAACTTGTTGGGCCTTTTTTCAACTGGGACAAGTTTGCACCTCGCGATAATATGATTGAATGCTTTAAAATGATAATGGGCCAACTTGTATGAAAACCTTGATGGGCTTAGAAAATCCAAAACAGGATCTGAATATGCCAAACGCATGAGTCTGATATCTGCACTGGCTTTCATCTAGGAAGGATACGTTTTATTACGGCATATTTGTATACTTTTTGGATACCTCTAAGTTCATTCCCATGACCGCGATTACTGAAGGCCCAATTCGTCATTTCTAGACAATTGCGCGATCCTCATAATAGGCTTAGTCAATATTCTAAATGGGCGGTCTTTGTCTGTTACTGATGGAAAGGGACTGAAGTGACCAAGGTTCACCCCGTAGCATAGGAGAGAACGATTTTGTGTACCCCACATCGGTGCATAAAATAAGCCATCCCTAGAACAAAAATAGACTTACCACGAAGGATATATTCTATTTTGATGACCACATGTATCTTATACATCTCATACATCACATGCATACACGTATCATGTTAACTCATAGTTTAAAAAGCCATCATAGATACCCGTTAGGTTAGAGAAGAAGGAAGACTCGTCAAAAAACGGTTAGCAAATTTGAGTGAGTTAGATAATGAGAGTTCCCGCATGGATCAGTTGGAGACCAACATCACCAAGATTACTGAGGAATTGCAAGCTTTGACCACCGTTGTGGCTAGTTTGATAGTACCTCGCATAGGGGGAACAGAAAACAATGAGAATGTCAGGCGTGAGGAGCCTCCGAATAGGGTGAGTGAAGAGATCCATGTTTTTTGTGATAACATGGCAGAGTATGCCATAGGAAGGGTAGCCGGGTCTTAGGCAGAATTACATAAACTCAGGGATCAGGTAGAGTCAGTTACCCACAAGCTGAGGGGTAAGCATGAATATTTGTTAGACTACGAGGCAATGACTTTTGAGGAGCAGCTGCCTTCCCAGTTCAAGATGCCTGACATAGCCAAGTTCAACAGAAACGGGGATCCGATGGTCCATCTCCGACAATATGTTTATGTGATGAGTTCAGTGGGTTTGTCGAAGCGTCAGGTGCAGAAGATGTTCGGGATGTCATTGGAAGGGGCGCCCGTAGTATGGTATCACGGCCTGGAGAGAAAGGTCAACGATGATTAGATGGCATTAGCATAGGCCTTTTTGAATCAGTATGTCACGGATTTGGAGATTGACTTGTCAATTCGTGACTTGGAGAATACTAAACTGAAGCCGGAGGAGAACTTCAAGGATTATGTTGATCACTGGAGAAGCCAGCTTTTGAAGATGCAGACTCGGCCCTCAGAGAATGACCAAATCAAAATGATCATTAAGGGCACCAAGCCCTCCATTTATAACAAGCTGAGGAGAATGACCTCCATGATTAGTGACTTTCGATAGTTAAGAGAAACTGTCATGGATATCGAGGAAGAGGAAGCCGAGAACAGAAAGTTTTATGGCCAGAATAGAAGGACTATCTGGAGGCCTTCCGAGACCAAGCCCGCTACTGCTGAGGTCATTGCCATCAAAAATAGGCGATTCTCTAATCTTGGTAGACCTTTGTCAAAGGTGTTTGAAAAGC
The DNA here is from genome assembly GCA_019454045.1 of Zanthoxylum bungeanum. Taxonomy (NCBI): domain Eukaryota; kingdom Viridiplantae; phylum Streptophyta; class Magnoliopsida; order Sapindales; family Rutaceae; genus Zanthoxylum; species Zanthoxylum bungeanum. The sequence continues at coordinate 68,464 of SKCR01013348.1, read as the reverse complement.
TGAAGAGACAAGGACTCCTGAAACTTTTAGAACCTAGACCAATTCCAAACCTTGTGCCACACTACTTTGACCTAAACCTATACCGTCACTTCCATCAGTAAAAAGGCCACGAAACTGACAATTGCCCCCGTCTTAGGCATGAGATCCAAGACCTCATTGACACCCATAAGATACCCGACCTAGAAAAAGAGCAACCCAACACACACAGAAACCCTCTACCCAACTATCACTATGTTCCACCACCCACCTACATTATCAACTCTGGCCTACCCGAAAGCTTTGTCCTCCAAACTTTCAACCACCAAGCTTCTTACATGGGGACATGGGACAACAGTAGTGAAGATGAAACAGAGCATGGGATAGATTCTTGGGAAAACTTCTCGAGCAGTGACAAAGAGAATGATGAATAGAAAGAAGAACTACTGCAGTTGGAGAATCTGACGCTCGAAGAGAGAAAGAAGACAGAAGAAGACAAGGCTGCAGATGACGAAGACGTTTATTTTTGTAATCCTGTATTAATTAATCATAAAGACATTATTTTTGCTTACTTGCTCAAGTCTTTTTTGTTTACATCATAACATGCATGACATGATCGTATCTGACATTAACTCAACAAAGACAAATGTATTTAATCTTGGTACATGTGAAAACCCCAAGGGAATTTCAACTGCAAGTGAGGAGCGAAATAGAATGGACAGAAGGAAATTGTAAGCAGGCCCCGCGGTCGACCAAAGACATTTATAGGCGAAGGTCACCAAAGAGCACAAGGAAGACCTAACCCAACGGAATAGGAAATGCATCCATGCATACATGCATACACCTCATATACACACAATTTTTGTTTTATGTTTACAGGCTTTGGAGAAAAGGAAGAGCGGCAAGGAATGGCACTCCAGAAATTGAGAACAACCTCGAGAATGAGGATGAACAACTCCTCGAGAATGAGGACGGATCAGGGGGCGAAGTGCCTCACCACCATTACTGACAGTTTTGGGAATGAATCCCAGGGTCGAAGCCCACATTATCAGCAGTTTTGGGAATGAATCACAGGGTCGAGGCCCATATCATCAGCAGTTTTGGGAATGAATCACAGGGTCGAGGCCCACATTATCAGCAGTTTTGGGAATGAATCCCAGGGTCGAGGCCCACATTATCAGCAGTTTTGGGAATGAATCCCAGGATCGAGGCCCACATTATAAGTAGTTTTGGGAATGAATCACAGGGTCGAGGCCCACATTATCAGCAGTTTTGGGAATGAATCTCAGGGTCGAGCCCCACATTATCAGCAGTTTTGGGAATGAATCCCAAGGTCGAGGCCAACATAATCAACAGTTTTGGGAATGAATCCCAGGGTCGAGGCCCACATTATCAACTCAGTTTGGGAATGAATCCCGGAGATCGAAGTATCTCATATCAGTAACGGTTCGGGAATGAACCACATCTCAAGTAACGGTTCGGGAATGAACCACCTCTCAAGTAACGGTTCGGGAATGGACCACCTCTCATAAAGTAATGGTTCGGGAATGAACCACCTCTCAAGTAACGGTTCGGGAATGGACCACCTCTCATAAAGTAACGGTTCAGGAATGAACCACCTCTCAAGTAACGGTTCGGGAATGGACCACCTCTCATCAAGTAACGGTTCGGGAATGAACCACCCCTCAAGTAACGGCTCGAGAAAGAACCAGGGGTCGAAGTACCTCAGCACCAGATCAACTCAGTTCGAAGTATCCCAAAAACAACAGGTAAGTTCGGCGATAGCTGGCGAGCCAAGTAAGTAAAAATGCATGCATGACTTTGATAGGATTGTCAATGTCGCACACTGCACAAGTCCCATCAAAGTGGGCGCGACTGTAGGCACTGCATTTTTGCATAAAGCCCAACGATGAGCCTCGTACGGAGGCACTACCTGATAAGTCACAGAAGCCGCGGGAAACAGATGTCGGAAGGAAAAATTCAAAAATTAATACCTCGTCAAATTTTAACTCACTAGTTAGCCTCGGGTTCGCTTAGTCGATTTTTGTTTTAAATATTTGCCTCGGCCCAAAACCCTCGCAACCCATCCAAAGCCCATGCAACTCACAAGGCCCACACACCTAAGCTCTCTCCAAAATAATAAAAACCCTAGCATACACCACTATATAAAGGGAACCTAGACCAATTCCAAACCCTAATTACTTGTTCCTTCTCATTTCTCTCTTCTCTCCTCTCTGTTTCTCTCACAAGCTTACACACTCGACAAACATAAAAAAAAAAACACCACAGCCTCTCTCTCTCTCTTCCCTCTCACTCGGCAGTAAACAAAAAAAACAAACCCTAATACACTCATGCCTCTTCTCTCTCGCAACCCTCTCTCGGTCTCTGCCCCTCTCTCACATAAAATAACCATAATCTCTCTCTCTTGCAACCCTACATCACGCCATCAACAAACAGGCTACCAGACATCTTGCACACACTCTTTGCAGACACACGTGAAGCAACCCTCCACCGACACAAGCTGACACACGGCAATACTCTTCTTGGCCAACTCACAGGCCACACAAAGCAAACAAGCAGCAAGAACCTTAAACACTCTTTCTAAACACACACACACGGCACATACTCATCTCAACACACACTCGACACCCATCATCTCACGGGCAACACACACATCGACAGCAAAACAACAAACCTAAGGTAATCTCTTTCTTCTCCCTTCTCACACCACGCTAACACACATACACACCCTTCTCGGCACACACACACAGAGGCTTACACTCACTGCCCCTTAATAAACAAAAAAACCTTAAACATTTCACTCACTCACGACACAAGTAAAACAAAACCTCAATGACACTCGAAATCACACACTGACCGACACACCTTCAACACACACACAGTCCATTAGCGGCAATTAACAAGACACCTTGCAGCCAACACACACACATGTCCTCTTCTTCACGTTCAACACACAGCCACCCATGTTCAACACAAAAAGCCCTCCACTAACCGAACAACAAAACAACTTATTGACCATGACAACTAGCAACCCACCACCCAAACACACACAACCAAACAAAATACCACACACGCAGCCAACTCACACTTCACAAAGAGACAAACACACACACTAACCGAACAACAAAACAAAGTCATAGAGGCAGCAACCAAACCCAGCAAAAACACAAGCATCCGCGTGAAACCAGCAACCCCAAATAGTCCCAAAAATCACCCAAAAATAGTCCCTAAAATAGCCCGGAAAACATCCCAAAAATAGCCCCATGAGCCAGCAAAACAGTCCTAAAAATAATCCAAAACCAGCGGCCAAAACAGAAGCCCAAAAATAGCAGTCTAAAATAGTAAAAACAGCGAGCAAGAAATAGTGAATCAGGGCGCAAAAATATTGTACCGGTAAACCAAAAAAAATAGTGAAGCATTAACCCTTCCGGCGATGTCCCAACGCACTCCCGAGAAGCGACGTACAAGGTAAGACTTGAGGGCACCCTTTACTATATTTTATTTTGTCGTTCTGGACGTGGCATGCTTGGTTGGACGTGAAATACATCTAACCGGGTATGTGAAGTCCTACATAAAAAACGGCCAAATTCTTAGGTCACACTTTTCTTTATTTCGTATTTATTTCATTGTTTATCCTTTTTAATTCATCGTTATTTTATTATTTGCATTTTATGTCATTATTTACTTCATCGTTATTTTATTTCGCATTTATATTCAGCGTTATTTATCTTTTTATTTATTTATTCGCTTTTATTGTCATTTTAATGTTCTGCCTTTATTTTTGTTTATGTTTTGTTTACTTTCATGTCCGTTTACATTATGTTAATGATTGTATGTGTTATCCCTTGTGGTATATCGGATGGAAACCCAGACATAAATTCTGTAGCCGAATCCGAATGGACTGTAGTGTGGTTTGTACTTGGGATACAACTCCACGTACCACTCAGGAAATACTCGCACAAGCCTGATTAACTTCCTTTTATTTTCTATTTATTCATTGATGCTTTTCTGCCTTTGATTATTTATTATTTTCATTTCTGCATCTTGTACTCTTTAATGTAATATGCTTCCATTGTTTCTATTAATGTTTATGGGTATGCAAATTCGTGTGTTTATTTGAATTATCTTACGTGTGCTGCATAAGACTTGGTTATATCATTGTGTAAACCTGTTCATTACAACTGCCATAAGTAATGGACCATTCCGAACCCAACTATTTGAGGTCTTCCCTTGCAAGGGGTGAGTACGGCCCTAAATCATTTCCCAGTTCACACTGGGTGGCGACTCCTTTATTCGGGTTTAGTCCCCTGCGGGCTACTTTGTACTCTCGACGGGTCGCGAGCCCGGACAGTGTCGCCCATCTCTGTGCCATGCCCATAATGCCTTTAAATCCCATCCATGTCGTCGAAATCTTTGATTTTTGGGGGATAGATTTCATGGGCCCATTTCCACCATCATTTGGATTTTTATATATTTTAGTTGCAGTCGGTTATGTTCAAAATAGGTCAAGGAGATTCCTTATAGGAACAATGATCACACAACTGTGATCAAATTTTTAAAAGAAAATATTTTAAGTCGATTTGGAATCCCTAGGGCCATCATAAGTGATGGAGGTAAACACTTTTGTAACAGACCCTTTGAGTCCTTAATGAAAAGTATGAAGTCACACAAAAAGTTTCCACCTCCTATCACCCTCAGAGAAATGGTCAAGTTAAATTAGCGAATAGGGAAATTAAACAAATTTTAGAAAAAACGGTTAAACCAAATCGTAAATATTGGTCTCTTCGACTAACTGATGAACTTTGGGCATACCGAACACCTTTCAAAATGTCTTTGGGAATGTGACCTTATCATCTAGTTTATGAAAAACCTTGTCATTTGCCTATAGAACTTGAGCATAAAGCATATTGGGCTATTAAAACATTCAATTCAAATATTGAAAATACCAGTAATGAACGTAAAATGCAATTAAATGAAATTGAAGAGTTAAGGAATGATTCATATGAGAATACGAAAATTCTTAATGCCAAAACAAAGGCCTTTCAAGATAGTCGAATTTCACGAAAAACATTTGTAGTTGGTCAAAAGGTTTTGCTTTATAATTCTCGTCTTCATTTTTTCTTGGAAAATTAAAATCCAAATGGAGTGGCCCATTTATTATGAAAAATATTTATCCATATGGGGCTATTGACATTGAGAATTCTAGGGATGGTGATACATTTAAAGTGAATGGGCAAACATCTGAAACCATTTTTGGAGTGTTCAAATTTTTAAGAGTCTTTTCTCCTTTCAAACCTAGTATACCATGATTAATATAGTTTCTTTTCTTTTCTATTTAATATTTTTTCTAATTTTCTCTTGAGTTTTGCAGCATTTTTATTTTTTTTCTCTTTTTAATCTCAAACACCGGTTAAGCAGCGGATAACAGTATTCTGTGACTCAAAGTTGGTTATTTCAGTCTCCTAAAATTACTGATACCCTACAAACTAAGGCATGGAAGAAACTCTCGCAAACCTCCACAAACATTTTCCTTCTCTTCCCTAAAATGCTCTGACAAAAATTTACAAAACACACAAAGAAAGGATGAGGCTTCTTATGATTCATGGTATTCCTGGTGATATTCGTTGGGTAATTGAAGCAAAAGTTCGTTTGGCAAGTGATTCATCCGACTCTTTCATTTCTTACTTGTCTGGTTTAGGGAAAAGCACCTAGGCTAAAAAACAAAGAGCTAAACAATTAGGTGTTTGTTATAAATATACACGTTGTACGTGCAACACTCGTTGTTGTTCTTTAGGAATGGTGTCTGATAATCACGAAGATAAAATTCAATTCATTAGGGATGACTTGAGTATAGAGTCTTTAGATGATATATCATTGACTCTTGAGATGTATCCTAATGGATATGTTCATCGTGAGATTCTCAAGTTATATACACAATTTCAAAAAGAAAGACAACAATACAGTCTCATGAAGCTGACTTTCAGAGACCATGTTTGCCAATTTATGAGAAAGTTTGATGGGAAACCTATCCCCGACCCATGGAGGGTGCTCAAGTCGTTACTGAACAAAAAACCAGAGGAAGATGTGAGCCACAATCACAACTACCAGTACATATTGTTCTATTTCATTACTATTTTTATTAACTTTATTGTTCTTTACTTTTTACGGACAGTATCTAACTTTTTTGTTCACAATCTATTTTACTGACAATTTTCATTTGCAGGTACTAGTGCATTTATTACTCACCCCTTTTTCAGGATATATAAATCGAGCTCGTCACTTTTCTCTCTTCAAAATATCTAGCTAAGAGAGATAACACAAATAGAGACAACTTCAAGACGACAATTCACTAATATTTGTGTGTTTTGTGGAACTAGCTACGGAACTAAACCAGAATTTGTTGAGGCTGCGAGAGAATTGGGTAGAGTTACGGCAAACAGAAACATGCACTTGGTATATGGTGGTGGAAATCTTGGATTGATGGGGTGTATTTAAAAGTTGTACAAGAAGGTGGCAATCAAGTTTTGGGGATCATTCCAAAACCCTTAAGAGAAGACAACATCATCGGAAAATCAAATGAAGAAGAATGTATTATCCCAGGTATGTCTGAAAGACTCATTGAAATGATCAATCATGCTGACGCTTTTATTGATTTACCAAGTGGACTGGGAACGTTGGAAGAAATATTCACAGTTGTGTCATGGGCAAACTTGAATATTCACAAAAAACAAACATTGGGTTCTTTAACGTTAATGGATTTTTCGGTTTTCTTTTTGTATTTATTGAAGATGCCAAAAGAAATAGGTTTATTTCAAAACCAGTAAGAGATATCATCATAACTGCAAAAAAAGATGATGATTTAATTGACCAAACCTTAACTTATGAACCAAAAATCGACCCTATTCTTTTCAAATTGAACTGGTCCGATAACAATCATGGCAAAAAGCGCAGAGTAAACTTGGATCTTAATCTGTAATCTTTAGTCGTAGCTGTAACTATCAATTCCACACTAATCAGGTGATATCTTCTAAACTCTACTTCTCTTTCTTTAAGCATTTGGGACAATATCTCATTTTTGTTGGGGGGAAATGATAGTTTACTAGATAATTTTCATGTTTCATTGATGTTTTTATTTAAAAAAAATTGTTTTACTTTGTTGTTATTTTGTGTGTAAGAATATATATCCATATATACACACAAACTAACAACAAAATTATTTTCTAAACCAAATGGAATTGTTGTTCGGAGGTGGCTGTGTAAGGAGTTTTCGCTCCTGAGACTCATCTCAAAATAATTCATAACAAATTATTTTTTGTTACTTTCTTTTTGAATCATTTAAATTTATAAATTCTCCATAATATTGATTAAATTTGATATTTTTATGCTCATTTGATAGATATTATTAGCAACATGGTAACATATGCTCATGGATAGTAAGTGAAAATTTTGTAATATTCAGTTATCTAGTTTGTGGAGGTAACACCTAAAGGCAGTGAAATTTGTGTTTATATATATATAATAAAGATTTTACTCATTAACCGGACATATTGCCTCAGCAAGTAGTGATTGTTCGCGTAAAATGGTAGAGCTTGTTATAGGAAAAAAAATAAAAATAATAAATAAAGCTTTTACTTAGTAAAATGGTAAGGCTTGAGTTTGTGTTTGAATAAGTTTGTTTTCGTAGCCTTTTTAACTCGAGCAATTAACTTTGTTGGATTGTCTTAACATCTAGTACCCTAGGGCCAACTAGTCTAGGAGTCACTAGCCCAAAGCTCTTTACAAAGGTTAAAAAGAAAGCTTAAATAAATTTGGACACCTTTTAAAAAAATTATCTGAGATCCGAGCAATTAAGTCCATAGAGATGTCTTAACACCCAGTGCCCTAAAACCAACTGGTTTGGGAGTCACTGGCCCAAAGTTCGATACAAGGATTGAAGATATATGTTTATAAATAAACTTTCATTGCCAAAAGGTTTGAACTCTAAAGTAATTTTAGGACAAAAATATTACTTTCTTTTCAACAAATACCTGTGAATATTGTGGGCACAATAAATTGATTAATACTTTGTTTTATGAGTGTATGGAAGAATGGTAAAAAGTACAGGAGAAATTATTTATTTGATCATTTATAAACAAAGAAAACAATTGCTAACTTGGATAAGAATTTCGCTTGAATTACTAGGGACTAGTAACAAGATGGTTGGGGGCATGATGAACACTAAAAAGTGCATATTTATTACACGCAAAATCCATCGTTTTACACTTGTAGTTTCACTAATCCCCTTAATTTAGCACGTCTGTGAAATTATATTCTAAGTTATGTTTTGAATATTTTTATTGTGTATTTTTGTTATTTGGTAGGTAAAATACTGCTTTGAAGCTTGACAGGAAAAACCAGACTTGGAAAAGGGAAAAAATGGAATTTCAACTAGCACGTCGCGACACACAAGGCCTTAGCATCGCGACTTGCCAATGAAGACAAAGACATTGCGGGCACCGCCTTTCGCATCGTGACACGCAGGACTTCAGCATCGCGACGCCCTGATCTCTCGACACGTGTACACAGCTGGCATCCGCGTTGCGACGCGCACATCTTTGGTGTCGCGACGCGTGGATAAAATTTTGCCTATAAATTGAAGCTTCCGGCAGAAGAAATTTTCATGCTTTCTTTCCGATTTCTCTATAGACTTTGGAAGAGAGTGTCTTGTGTGTTTATTTATTTAAAGCTTTTTGTAATGTCTTTTTCTCTCAGTAATAAAATTACGAGTATTTTTAATTACAAAATGAGTAGAAAATTTATTTTCGCTGGAGTAATGGGTGAAGCTTTTATAATGAAAACTTAGATCAATCTTGCCTACATTATAATAAATAAATTATAATCTAATGGTTAAAACTTGATTTAGATCTAGATTAATTATTTACAAAATTGGCTACCGCCTATATGGCTGGTTTTATCTTGCTACCATCTATATGGATGGTTTTATACGATTTTAACATAATTAAGTACCTTGGCAGGACTTGTTATAGACAAACGGTATCACCGCCTATATGGCTGGTTTTATGTTTTTGGCATATTTATACTTGGGAGTAAAATACCACTTTTTGAGCGTGTCATATACCATATATCATAAATAATTACAAATAAAGATGGATATCTAAGCAAACAGTCATTTATCTTCAAACAATTTCTTCAACTAATCACCTATTGCTAGAAACCTATTTCTAGGTCTTTACGAGTCTAACGTAGATCACATACTCAAGGCATCGGATAAAAATTAATTGGGAACTTATCGTTTCTAAGATTTTATCCTAGAGCAAACAGAAATCATCATTTAGACATATGTTTTACTACCTATGATAAAAAAAAATTGATTTTTCTATAAATAACTATTAAAAACAATAGCAGGAACTATCACCAACAAGTTCACACCCCCAAACTTAAAATTTACATTATCCTTAATATAAGACAAACATAAAGAAACAAAAGTGAGGAACAACACTATCGTGCAAGGAGTTGATTAGGCTTTTGTTGGTTGGAATTTTATTGTGCGAGCCATATGGGTTGTGTTAGTACCTACATAAATATACATGCAAACTATTAAACATGCAAATAGCACACAAAAATAAAACTAAAGTAAATAAAATAAAAATAAATGTGTGGGTTGCCTCCGCACTAATGTTAAGTTTAACGTCTTCAGCAAGACATAACCACCCAAGTGATCATGGTGACTTCAATATAGGGGATCGGGTAGTCTCATGTGCTTTCTTCTTTGTTATCCACTGGTTCACATTGCATGTTGGCTTGAATACATAGTGACGTACCTAACACATGGTCATTCTCCATTACATCTTCCTTCTCTACATGTCTATCCTGTGAAATTCTTCATCAACTTGAGGACTCGACATGGCTCTGAAAATACTAAAGGTTATTTCTTCATTCTGCACTCGCATTGTCAGTTCATCTTTCTGCACATCAATGATCGCTCTGCCTGTTTCCAAGAAAGGTCTCCCAATGATGATTGGGACGTCCTGATCCTCCTCTATATCAAGAATAAAGAAGTCAACGGGGAAGTAGAACTTATCCACCTTAACCAACACGTCCTCTACTATTCCTCGCGGGTATATGAAGGATCTATCTGCTAGCTGCAATGTGAGGGTGGTTGGCTTTGCCTTTCTTAAGCCTAACTATTTCTATATAGATAAGGGCATGAGATTGATACTCTCACCCAAATCGCATAGCGTTTTACCAAGGTATCTATTTCCAATAGTGCATAGTATGGTAAAGCTGCCAGGATCCTTCAACTTTGGAGCGAGCTTCTTCTATATGATGGTATTACACTCCTTTATGAGTGCTACTGTTTCAAAATCAGCCAGATTCCTCTTCTAAGACATCATCTCATTCATAAACTTCACATAGTTAAGTATTTGTTCTAATGCCTCTGTGAAGGGAATGTTGATATGGATCATTTTAAAGGTATCAAGAAACTTGACAAACCGATCATCCAACTTCTTATTTTCAAAGAGCTCAAGGTATGGCAAATGTGTCTTCAGGATGGGGGTGGCTTATACGAAGGAGCTGATGCACTATTCTCTTCTTTTGTTATTATTTCCTCCTGAAATGTCGCTTATTTATCTTGACTACCTTGGTCCTTACAGGTGTCTCTAATCCCTTTCCCACTCCTAAGGGTAATGGTCTGGCACTATTCCTTATGATTGACTTCAATATTACTAGGAAATGCCTATTTCTGTTGATTTACAATGGAAGAAACAAGTTGCCCAATTTACACTTCTAAAGACTTCATTGTTGCCCCCATATTACCCATATGTGTTTCAATATTGTTTAAACTCGACTCATTTTTCTCAAACCTCTCTGATGTTTTAGCAACAAACGTGCTCATAAGGTCTTCTAAGGATAGTTTATGTTCACCTCTTTGATTGTTTAAGCAGGTAGTGTAACGACCGATAATCTCTACTACTGTTATATTGTAGTACCGTGGTATTACGGGATGAAGGTAACATAATATAAATTATGTTGGGACACAAATACACCCACGATATGAATTTGGGGATAAATGGTAAATCTTTCGAAATTCTGATACGAAATTCTATGATGTTCCACTCCAAATCACCCATGGTATTTGGGCCGTAAACTTTTCATACGAACTTCAATTTTTATGAATTTTATATTATCGGAAAGCTGAGATTGAGACTTACAACTTTTTCATTGAACATGTTTCCAAATTCGAATCAGAAAAGGGCTAAATATACAGATCAAAAATTTAGATGAATAGTAACCAATGATATTTTAGTAAATTCACAAAGTTTCTCCAAATTTATACACTTTTCTACTCTTAAATGGCCCAAGTATAAAAGGGGTACTATTCAAGTATACCCAAAATTCAAAAGAAGAAAAAAAAGAAAAACGTGAGGGATGAATGAGAAGAAGAAGAGAAGAAAAAAGAAAAGAGAAAGAAAATAGAAGAGGAAGAGAAGAAAAAAAGAAAAGAGGCAAGAAAATGGTTTGGCATCCATGGGACTTGTAGGGTGAGGAGAAATTCAACAAAGATGAGATCATTGCAGGAATTGTAATTTTCTTCGATGAGGTGGTATAGCACCAACCAGATTCCAATCAGTGAGTGGAAACTCTTTCCTTAAGTTGATTTTCATTTTACTATTTTTTTTAACATCAGACTTACTTTTCCACATTTAGGGCGTTATTCGAGTTTACTTTCAAATATATTTTGATAAAGAATGTTTTGAGAAATGATTTAGAAAGTAATGATTTCAGAAGCATGATTTTATGTTTTCGAGAACCCATCTCAGTATGTAACTTGATTCAGTTATGGAATTGACGGAGAGCACATGTGCACATGTAGAGGACTGGGGGGACGGCGATACGTAACGCCCCCAGATCCTAGTTCAGGACTAGGGATGACAGATGCCTCTATGTCCTAGTTTCAAAGCTTGGAGGGTAGCATAGATCTGCACCCCCAGTTCTAGTTTAATGGCTTAGGGGACGGCGATATGTAACGCCCCAAGAGCACTAGTTTCAGGGACAGTAGTGGCATGATTTGGGGGACGGCGATATGTAACACCCCAAAGTCTTGGATTTACACTCCTGACTCTAGTTAGGCGTATGGGGGGACGGTGATACGTAACGCCCCCATACTTCAAGTTTTCAAAGACAGATACAGATTTCAGAATAATTTTCATATCGAGTTTTCAGAAAAGGTTTTTAGAAAAGAAAGTTTTCAGAAAACAACAGTTTTATAAGAAACTTTCAGAAAGAGTTCAGAAGAGATTTTTATAAAGAAGCCCAGAGTTTTCAGACAGAAAAAAAGTTTTCGTATAATCTATTTTCTTGAACTTTTGTTTTAGAACCAAATATTTTTATAACAGTATTTTAGTTTTCGTCCACTCCCAATTTTCTTATTTTACAGGTATCCTCAGAGGACGAGCTTGGGAGGATGGATACTGATGCAGTCACTAGGTTATAGAGTCCACCAGTTCAAGTCAGAAAGAGTAAGAGTCCACTCAGAGTCAAGTAGAAGTCATGTATTAGTCTTTGGTTATGTGATAGTCATTGTAAAAACAAGTGTTATTAAGTATACAGTTATTAATATTGTGTTTGTTTTTCATGTTGTCGGGTTTGGGCATTGGTCCCTTACATAAGGTTTTGATTGAGAAAAGAGTAATAATGTAGTTTACAGTTAGAAAGACAGAGGCTCAGGGGAATAGTACGGCCTATTCCCTACCGGTAGCATCTCCCAGATTGGGGATGTTATAAAGATGGTATCAGAGCATGGTCTAGGGAGTCAGTGACTGTAGTAGGTAGAGTGTTGGGGTTTTATATATGCAGTATGTCCGGGATACTCGTATTCGAAACACTACCTCTCCCGTATCTGATCCTCGAGTACGTCCTCAAGCCCTATAGATAGGTTAGTAAGCTTTCCCAGACTATTTGAATAGCATTCCTCGTGAAAACATTTATACTATAGATCCAAGTTGAGAATTTCTTGTAGTTATCATGGCTTATCACTAGAAGTACAGACAAACTATGAGACTAGATAGTAAAGTTTTGAGAATATTTAGCCAAAGGAGTGGGAAGAGAGATCTATAAGGAAAGTAAAAGAGGACGTGCAGATGATTAAGTAACCAGATAGTAGTAAGAATCAGAGATATAAAGTTAGATAGTAAAAGATAACACCTGAACTTGTAGTAAAGAAGAATATAGCAAGCCTGAACAAGATTAAAATGCCGAGTAGACCTAAGTAAAATTTCTTCCCTCCAAGTAAGATTTCTTTCCTCCTCTGAAAATTCTTCCAAGCATATCCAATAGTTCTAGAGCACCTCGTATAGATAGTGAGTTCTCCAAATAACCAAGAATAGTTATAAGGCAGAAGAAGCAAGAAATCAGGATTAGTCGTGGAGGCTTCTAATAGATGTGAGATGCCATAAAGATGCAGAGATTCTACATTCCCCAAACCCAGGCCCGCAGGTGTTGTGATATTTTATATCTTACCGCAAGTGTACGGTGTCAAGTTTTAGTAAAGATAAGTTAAGAGTGTCGAACCCACATGGATTGTGTTAAACTAAAACTAAGTACTATAATTAATAATCCTAACTTTATTTAGAAGATAAATAATAAAGATTTAAATAAATAAATAAAATATAAAAATAATTATATATGAGGAACTAATACGATAGAGATTCTAGAGTCTGATTTCACCTAGTTATCTCATATGTATTTTTCATGCCAATTAACTTATTCAGTTGCATTGTTTATAAGTCAAGAATCCTAAGTATTAACCACATCTCCCGAGTAATAGTGAAAATATTATTAACTACAGATTTCGATATCCCTATAAAAATCTAGTAATTAACAACTCATTACGTCTTGTGATTCTATGTTAACGACTTCAAAGGAACTATAGATTCTCCCGAACTCTATAAAATCCCTAGGTTATATTCTCTAGATCTATTCAAAATCCCTCTCTCCCGAGTGATAGATTATAAACATGCATCATCTTAATTTGTGGCCAGCAAACAAGAAGCATTAAACTCAAAAGAATATAAATAAACTGAAATATAACTTCATAACAATTATAACAAACAATAAAAAGGTCAAAGCATCAGTTATATCATTCTCCAGAATTAAGGAGTTAGTTCATGACTAAATATAAAAATAATAAAAACATGTCATGAATCTAATGGAAATCATTAGAGTTTTAAGAAAGAAACTAGAAGATAAAACCCGATTTGAATTCCTTCCTCTCCGGACGTCACCTCATTCATCTCCTCTTGTCGCTCTTCAATCCTCATCCTTGGATCTCTCTAAAATATGTATTTTTTTGTATTGTGCTGTGTATTAGCCTCCTCTTTTGAGTCTTGGACGAACTTATGTATTTATAATAAAGCTTTGCGGGGAGTCGTGGCGCTGGTAATTGGCGCCGCGACCCCAATCTCTCTGGATTTTATATTTGCTGATTTTGTTGGTCACCTAACGATGCGCAGCAAAGGCGCATCGCGACGCGTGGCAGTGGATAGGATGTTGTGTTTTCTGCATTGCTGCTCTTCCCACGTGCTTTCGATGCGTCCGTATGGTCCCAAAACACGTATAAATGCCCCAAGATCCATATATTAATGCTTCCTACAAATAAAACATAAAAGAAATACAAAATGCATTAAATGATACAAAAACTAACAAAATAGTAAGCTAAGAATGCAGACCACACTTATCAAACACCCTAAACTTAAGATTTTGCTAGTCCCGAGCAAAGACAAAATAAAAACTAAATAAATAAACAAACAATAAGTAACAAAATTAACTAGGCCACTTTCGTAGGGATCATGATTGTATTTAGCGTATGCAACAAGCCTTTAAACCCCTAGGCGGCCCTAGTGGACGAGTTATAGTCTCGTGAGGGCTTACAGCGACGATACCCACAAACGTCATTTACAAACATGCAATCATGCAAAAATATGAAAATAATAAAAGCAAATAAAATAATCCTGATAGTTATGCATAATATTATCCTCAAATAGTGCTTGTTAATAAAATCAGAGAACCTTCAACGTACGCAATTGCGACTCAAATCCAAATTCTTGAATAAATCAACTAAGCCAGACTCACAGTGTGTGTGTGTAAAGGTTCATTCACAGCTCGATCATAAGTAAGCCAACTCAATGATTTCATCTCAAAAATTGAGATCCGATGGGTCAAATCAACCTATATATCTCAAACTAAATCTGTAATTGCAGCTATTTGCTCCGTATGGTATGATTTTATTCTCTTCTTTTTCTTTTTCTTTTTCTTTTTTTTCAAACACATCTACCTTTTAAGGTAGCATTTCTCCTCATGGTGGTCCTAACACTCGCATATGGGTAGCTTCACGCTTATCGGTTATAGATGGTTTCTTTTTCTTATCATACCATACATCATAATACTAACATATTGAGATAGATATCTAAGCAAATAGTCATTCATTGGCAAATAATTTCTTCAACTAGTCACTTTGCAAACTATTTAGGTTCTTACAACTAAAAACCTATTGTTAAGTGCTTACGAGTCTAACCTAGATCACTTATTCAAGGCATCAGATAGAAATCAATTGGGACTTATCGTTTCTAAAATTTCATCTAAAGCAAACAAAATCATCATTAGACTTATGCTTTACTATCAAGGATTAAAAACATTTTTTTCTTACTATTGCAGGAACTATCACTACATGCACACACCCCCAAACTTAAAACTTACATTGTCCTCAATGTAAGATAAATATAAAGAAACAAAAGTAAGGAACAACACTACCGTGCATGGAGTTGATCAGGCTCCTGCTGGTCAGAATTTGGTTGTGCGAGCTTTGTGTGTTTCGTGCTACCTGCGTAAATAACATGCAAACGAATAAATAAACAATTAGTACACAATAAAATAAAATAAAGTAAAGAAAATAAAAATAAACAAATACAAATGTAAGGGTTGCCTCCCCGCTAGCGCTAAGTTTAACATCTTCAGCCAGACACAACCACCCAAATGGTCATGGTGACTTCTTCTTTTGTATCCACTGGCTGCTTATATGAAAAAGATAGCTTGGCGGGCTGTGACAGTTTATCCAAATACCCCTTATTGTTGTTTGGTCATGTAGGAAGTAATCTTCCCAATCTGTGTTTCTAAAGACTTCATTGTTGCCCCGATATTTTCCATGTGTTTCCCAATATTGGTCAGCCTAGACTCATTCTTGTCAAACCTCACTGAAGTATTAGCAACAAGCGTGCTCATGAAATCTTCTAAGGAAGATTTATGCTCAGCTCTTTGATAATCGAAGCCAGATGAAGGTTGCAAGGCATTCTCTGTATTAGCATATGACAAGTTCGGATGATAACGGTTAGGCATATGATTGCCTCTATAGCTGTTGAAGTTCCGATTATTCACATATTAGACTTGCTTAAAGTTCGGGTCTCCTTCCAATAACAGCCTATTTGTAGCCGCCGCTGATTCAATAGATGCTTGTGTTTATGGATTTGTGAGGGCTACTACTTGAGTCGATAGGGTGGAAATCTGCACTGTAAGTGCCACAATATGGTCCACTTCATATATTATAGCCACATTTGTCACCGTAGTGCGTTCACTTGGCCATTGAAAGTGGTTGGTTAATAGCCATGTCTTCTAATAGATTGTAGGCATCCTCATCTGATTTCTTGAATAGAGCTCCCCCAGCTGCTGCATCAACCACAGTCATATTCGAACCATTCAGCCCATTATAGAACAACTGAATATGGACTCAGTCTGCATAATCATGTTGTGGGTATTTTCGGAGTAAATCCTTAAAGTGCTCTCATGCTTCATATAAAGTCTCAGTCTCCAGCTGCTTAAATATACTAATTTCTGCCCTCGGTTGAGCTGATTTAGCTAGTGGAAAGAACCTCTCAAGAAATTTCATGGCCATATCCTGCCATGTCATGATACTCCTCATCTATATTGATTGAAGCCAATCTCACGCTTTATCCCTTAATGAGAATGAGAATAAGTGTAGCCCGATAGCCTCTATAGTCACACCATTCATCTTTATGGTGTCTGCGATCTCCAGGAACATCCTTAAGTGCATGTTGGGATCCTCTACAGCAGAACCCCCAAACTGATTCCTTTGTACCATATTGATCAATGCAGGTTTTAACTCAAAATTGTTGTCATTGATTGGTTGATGGGCAATCCCAGAATAGGTATCATCAATGACCGGCTTGAAGTGATCTCTGATTGCCACCTAGCGTGGGTTGTTCTCTCTGTTTTCAGCCTCCATTGTTTCCTTTTCAATTTTCCTTTCTTTCTTTAGTCTCCTCGCTGTTTTTTCTATTTCAGGATCAAACAGGAGCGAGTCGAGACTTGTGGATCTTCGCATTCACTGAAGCACCAAAAGATAAAAATCAATAAACAAAATAAAAACAAAACAAAAGATAAATAAAAACAAAATAAAAACAAAACAAAAGATAAATAAAAACAAAAATAAACTAAAAATAAAAATAAAAATAAAAATCTAAATTAAATCTAAGATTACTTGGTAATAGTATTAATGTGAATTAAACAAACAATCCCCGGCAACGGCGCCAAAAACTTATTGTGATATTTTATATCATACCGCAAGTGTACGGTGTCAAGTTTTAGTAAAGGTAAGTTAAGAGTGTCGAACCCACATGGATTGTGTTAAACTCAAACTAAGTACTATAATTGATAATCCTAACTTTTTTTAGAAGATAAATAATAAAGATTTAAATAAATAAATAAAATATAAAAATAATTATATATGAGGAATTAATATCATAGAGGTTCTAGAGTCTGATTTCACCTAGATATCTCATATGTATTTTTCATGCCAATTAACTTGTTCAGTTGAATTGTTTATAAGTCAAGAATCCTATGTATTCACACTCTCTCCCGAGTAAAAGTGAAAATATTATTAACTACAGATTTCGATATCCCTATAAAAATCTAGTAATTAACAACTCATTACGTCTTGTGATTCTATGTTAACGACTTCAAAGGAACTATAGATTCTCCTGAACTCTATAAAATCCATAGGTTATATTCTCTAGTTTTATTCAAAATCCCTCTCTCCCGAGTGATAGATTCTAAACATGCATCATCTTAATTTGTGGCCAGCAAACAAGAAGCATTAAACTCGAAAGAATATAAATAAACTGAAATATAACTTCATAACAATTATAACAAACAATACAAAGGTTCAAGCATCAGTTACATCATTCTCCAGAATTAAGGAGTTAGTTCATGACTAAATATAAAAACAATAAAAACATGTCATGAATCTAATGGAAATCATTAGAGTTTTAAGAAAGAAACTAGAAGATAAAACCCGATTTGAATTCCTTCCTCTTCGGACGTCACCTCATTCGTCTCCTCTTGTCTCTCTTCAATCCTCCTCCTTGGATCTCTCTAAAATATGTGTTTTTATATTTTGTGTTATGTATTAGCCTTCTATTTTGAGTCTTAGACGAACTTATGTATTTATAATAAAGCCTTGGGGTTATTGTGCATCAAAAAACCCTAAAATTAATGTTTCGGGTGGCTGTGGGGCACAGCAGCGCCAATCTCTCTGGATTTTATATTTGCTGATTTTATTGGTCGCGTCGTGACGCGCAGCAAGGGCGCATCGCGACACGTGGCAGTGGACATGATGTTGTGTTTTCTGTGTTGCTGCTTTTCCCGCGTGCTTCTGATGCGTCTGTATGGTCCCAAAACTCGTATAAATGCCCCCAAGATCCATATATTAATGCTTTCTACAAATAAAACATAAAAGAACTACAAAATACATTAAATGATACGGAAACTAACAAAATAGTAAGTTAAGAATGTATGAATAAGTGGGTATAAACCACACTTATCAGCAGGCAAATAAGATTAATGACGTTAGAAAAATGATTAGTTGCCCTAACCAGGAATCCGATAGATAAGGCCCCGACCTACCCAGATCCTCACCCCTCCGTGATGTCAGTCAAGGAAGCTATCCTGACAGAATTTTTCTCATACCTACCTTATATGAGAAATAGACTCTACCAGGACACAGAGTACCAGAACAATGATATTGAAACCCATCGAGACATAAGATGTTTGCCCTAGTCCCTACCAGCATAGATATAGATGACCGCAAGAAGCCCGGCGAGAGTTCATCTTAAGAAATGGAAAGACCTTGGAAGGCAAATTACCCAGAAAAAGATAAAGGAAGTTTTCGAGGATATAAAGAAGGGAACCCAGTATAGCCAAAGATTAAGGCAAGTCAGCACGAGGCTTGCAGTACTAGTAGAAGTCCACAGAATAGATCAAACTTAGTAGAACCTACAGAACAGCCCTAAGCCATTAGGAAACCGTGGAAGTATAAAAGAATAGACTCGTGAGATTGGAGATATTTAGAAGTGACAAGAGTACCGGTATGGATAGTAGAACAGAGTGCCAAAGTTGAGATTTATAGTAAAAACAGAGAGTGGAGATCTAGGAAGTAGTTAGGAGAACGAACCACCACTAGCCTCAGTAGCAAGACATAGAGTAAAGAAATAAGATATGCAAATGGTAAGAGGGACGCGAGAAGTAACAAGGAAATTCAGTACATTCGGGCATAAAGATAACATAACAAGAAGATATTAGTGTAGAGAATTGATGATAGTTATGAGACCCCAAGACATGGAGTAGTCGACCAGGTTCCTGCAGAACGGATGACGACCCTTCCTTCCAAGAACCCTGATTCTAGTAAGCATATAGACACCTAACCAGATCATTACCGAGCTTAAGTGTAAAACAGAATGCGTATCCATAGATCCTTATGGAATGCATATGATCACCCCTCAACTTTGAGCCCAGTAAAGAGAAGAACCAGTAAAGAAGAGCAATTGACATATTAGACAAATCGCGAGATGCCTAGACAACCAAATTGATGAGTCCAATGAAACATAGATAAGAAGCATGAGATAGAATAGTTCAAAGCCACAATAAGTTGAGCGAAGTCTCGAAGCCTGACCGGTAAACACACACGTATAACGCAAGCGCACGTATCGTTCAAGTAGTATATAAATATCGATCCCACGAGGACTTAATTCCTACTATTGTTATTAATTATTGAATCTATTTATTTACAAATATCTAATTAAAGGGAGAATGGAATTGATTGCTTGATTGATTTGGTTGATTAAAGATTTGCTAAATAAATAAATAAAAAGATAAAAGAAAATACTAAGGAAAATAAAAGACACAAAGAAAATCCAAGGTTGTGATTTCTTTTAATATCATTTAAAAGATGAAGTGATTATTTTATGTTTGTGTAATAAATCGGTTTACTAACCTGGAACACTAAATTATGTGTAAGCCTCTGTCGATGGTCAAACACAAATACCCAGTTTAACCCAATTGAACCATATGTCTATGTCAACCAAATTATCTGGATTCATTAAGATTAAGTTCCAATTATGGCTACCCCCGCCTGACAGGTATATTCCTATCCTGTAAGGAAATCTATTAAAGGGTTATCTATCCTCAAGGAAGATCGTGGGCTATTAAGTCTAAGGCTGAAACCTAAAATCCCTATGTCTAGTTCATTTTAGATTTACCATATCAATCTTATTGGTGATCAGACAACAAGAAGCATTAAGCTTAAGACTAAATAAATAAACCTTTAAATTACCCTAACTATAAAATAATCCCTTATAAACCGGTGATATTAAAAGTCATCACAACCTCAGAAAACTAACACATAATTAGGACTAGTAAAAACATAAAAGTAAAAGACATAAAGTAAAAAGCTGAAAAATAAGTTACAATAAAATAAAATACTAAGGTAAAAGGAATTACTTTTACTACTACTAATTTAGATATCTCCCATAAAATAATATATAAACTTGTGATAAATTTACCAACCGACCAGTCTGGCGGTATCCTGATTAAGTCAAATTAAGTCCAACCAGCCATTAAGGCGGAACCAAAAATAAATTTATCAACCGACCAGTCTGGCGGTATCCGTGATTAGTCAGGTTTAAACCAGATTAAAATTAAATTACCAACCGACCAATATAGCGGTATTCCTTATTAAGTCAATATTTTAAATAGTTAATATATTATTTTTAAGGGAGATTAATCTAAATAGTAATAATAAAAGAATTACCTTTCACCCTAGCTGAGGAAATTATTTCAACATGGTGAATAGCAAAAACTGTAAAAAGTAAAAAGTAAAAATTAAATTACTATTATTACAAAAAGTAATTAAAATAAATTACAAACTAAAAAAAAAATAAAAAATAAAATTAAAATATTTTTAGAGAGAGAAACTCTCTCTTCATCAAAGAGATGAGAGAGAGAAAGGCACACATAATTCTGAAATTCGCGCAGTATTTATAGAGATATTTTTCACTGTTCCAGCGTCGCGACGCCAAGGAGCTCAGCGTCGCGACGCTGGATTTGTCGACGTGGCACGATGACAAGGCGACACGTCATCAAGGCGACTGACTGTTCACGCGACACGTGTCAAGGCGGCTAATTCTCAATTATTGTGATGACGTCATTGATGACATCATGCTGACGCGGCGACGACATGGCGATGACGTGGCGCTGGCGTGTGTTGCAATTGTCGGCACAATAGGATTGCGACACGTGGCGACACGTGTCACGCTGTGATTGGCTGATGCTGACGTGGCATGTTTACTCGGTTGACCTGCTGACGTGGACGATGATGTGGCATGACACGTGGCAAGGTTGACTTGTTGACCGATGATGTGGCTGATGACGAGGCGACACGTGTCAAGTCTGAGTGTCGGCAGCATATGATGATGACACGTGGCACGGCGCATTTTAGCAAATCGGCTGTGATGGTGACACGTGGCACGGCGCATTTTAGCAAAGTCAAAACTTCTCAAATTGTTGACCGTTGACCAGGCGCATGTTAGCAGATCCGGCTCACGCTGGGCGTCGCGGCGCGCAGTGTTCCAGCGTCGCGACGCGAAAAAGACTAAAATATCCCTGTTGACGCATTTTTGTCCGGTTTTGCCCCAAATTGCCTCCAGTGCTGTCCAAACTTTATTTATCTGCAAAATAACAATAAAACACATCAAAACGTTCACAAAACTCAAGAAACTATACAAAATATTAAGTTAAATGAGTGGGAAATAGTTATATAAATACCACTCATCAAAGCCACCGTTGAATTAAGGAACCCTTAAAGAAGTAAAGAATTAGAAGTACCAAGAGACCAGGGAGAACGATTCTCATGAATATAGTGAACAACTTATAAAGAGTCTCATGGTATTGAGGAGGAAAGACTAGGTAAAGAGTAGCACCTGAACCAAATATTTAGTAGGAGATGTCCTAAGTAATCGAAGTTGATAGAGTTTTCAGGAAATTAAAGATGTAAGGAGTTCAAGGAAATAAGATAAGAAAGAAACCTTTGTAGCAGAGTATGTTCTTAAGGAAAAATAATAAAGAGAGTATAGCAGCACTCAGAGAGAGAAGTTAACGACTTCAGAAGGTTAAACGATAGAGAAAAAAATAGGAAGAAGTACAGGGGCAGTACGAGAAAGTTTTTAGAAAGTATGACTCTAAAGGAATTTCTCAGAGGAGGTAGTGTGTTCGATAGTTGAAAATGATTAGAAGTAAATTTGGAGAAGGCAAACCAGATAGTTTTTAGCAGTAGTGCCCTAGTGTAAGGAAAGGCATCAAATATATATATACACGAGAGTCCTAAGCTCATAGATAACTAGAATGTGCAGCCAGATCACCATAATCAGAAAGGCCTCAGGATAAGTTCCCACCCTCTCATCCCTCGTTAGAAAACAATAGCATACATGGACCTTAAAGGTTGCCTCAAGATACTCCCAGGAGTAAGTCAAAGTATAGTGAAAGAAGACCAGAACATAAGACTTTCAGACGTAGTTTAATAACAAAATAAAAGTGAGAGACAACTCTAAGTTAAAGAGTTGGAAAGAAGTGGTTCAGATAAAGCAGGAGACAGAGACATAGATCACGAAAGTTCTCGGTATAGAATAAGATAAAGCATGAGATGAAAGAATACTAAGGAAGAAGTTTGGAAGTAAAGCTATCAAGGTACAATAACGGTAGGATAGAATACCTAGTAAGCAAAGACTAAAGTGCGTAACAGCAAGGTTCCTCGGTATTGCAATGAAACCAAGGTTCTATTACGTTTTAGCTTGCGTATTTACAAGAAGTACCCAGCCCTAGTCTAAGTTGACCAAACCACTACAGGTTCGGGACGACCTTAGCCATGGGTATGGGTGGTTTGGTAGATTTGTAGCATGGTATGGAATCGAGGAGATAAATTACTGTAAAGTTGCAATTAGCATAACAAGTGAATCATCAAGGTACGGTATGCTTACTTGCATTTAAGTAACGACCCTTGACAGCACTAGACTATGGAAAACAAGATAGTGTGGAACATCGTAACCAGATTTATAGTAGCAATGAAAGTAAAAGAATAAAGGCTATGATTAGAACCGAATCGTCAACGTCCCCGTCTATAGCAGGAAGTGTAGTTTAAGCAAAAGTATATATACAGTTAAGCTCCCAGTGAAGCTACCAGAACCAACCTTCTTAGTACAAACCCATCGGGCAAACAACAATAGTGAGCAAGAAGTACATAAAGAATATGACCTTGCACTACAAGGTCCTAAGTTATACAGATAAGTAGAGGCAAGAAAATTTGTAGGGTGGGACCGGTAAGTAGCCTGGTATATATATATGTATGTGAATATCATCCAGAGTCAAAGCCGAAGTAAAGGAACCCAATTATAGAAAGCACAAATACCTTCTTAAGAGATATAAGAAGACTAAACAATTAAGAACTATAAGGTGTAGATGTAAACCACGAACCTAGTACCATTCAGAACTGATAGCTCATGCGGGTAATGAGCTGGTGTAAGTAGAGTATAACGAAAGATCTAGGAAATAGGCTTCTTTGATGCACCATAAGGGCTATAACATGGCCGTAGTGTAAAGTAATTAGTAGGAATTTTATGAAAACATGACAAGGAGTCCCCTCTCGATCAAGAATTTAAGAAGTATAAGGTTTGAAACAGAAGTTAAGATAATAGAAAGGCTAAGGTATTCATTAGAAAAAGAATGAATGATCAGTTTAACAGAGATCTTAGTCACCAAGTTATAGTGAACCTGGTTAACGTGAATTAGTGAAGTAAAAGTCTTAGTATATGGAAATAAAGATGGTCACAAGTATAAAGTCAGTTTAAATTGATGGTTTAGAAAGGACCCATGAATTCTGTGACCTATGGTAATATCCTAAGTTTAAATAGGATTCGAGGACGAATCCTATTTGAGGGGGGAGAATTTGTAATGACGGTAGTCTCTACTATTGTTACATTGTAGTATCGTGGTATTACGGGACGAAGGTAACATAATATAAATTATGTTGGGACACAAATACACTCACGGAATGACTTTGGGGATAAACGGGAAATCCTTCGAAATTTCGATACGAAATTCTATGATGTTCCACTCCAAACAGCCCATGGTATTTAGGCCGTAAGTTTCTCATACGAACTCCAATTTTTATGAATTTTATATCATCGGAAATATGAGATCGAGACCTATAACTTTTTCATTAAATATTTTTCCAAATACAAATCAAAAAAAGGAATAAAAATGCAGATCAAAATTAAGATGAATATTAATCGAGGGATATTTTAGTAAAGTCACAAAGTTTCTCCAAATTTCTATACTTTTCTACTCTTAAATGGCCCAAGTATAAAAGGGGATATTATTTAAGTATCCCCAAAATTCAAAAGAAGAAAAAATGAAAAACGTGAGGGAGGAATGAGAAGAAGAAGAGAAGAAAAAAGAAAAGAGAAAGAAAATAGAAGAGGAAGAGAAGAAAATAAGAAAATAAGAAAAACAAAAGAGAGAAGAGGCAAGAAAATGGTTTGGCATCCATGGGACTTGTAGGATGAGGAGAAATTCAACAAAGATGAGATCATTGTAGGAATTGCAATTTCCTTCGACGAGGTGGTATAGCACCAGCCAGATTCCAATCAGTGAGTGGACACTCTTTCCTTAAGTTGATTTTCATTTTATTATTTTTTTAACATCAGACTTACTTTTCCGTATTTAGGGCGTTAGTCGAGTTTACTTTCAGATATATTTTGATAAAGAATGTTTTGAGAAATGATTTAGAAAGTAATGATTTCAGAAGCATGATTTTATGTTTTCGAGGCATGGGGGAAAAACCCACCTCAGTATGTAACTTAATTTAGTTATGGAATTGACGGAGAGCACATGTGCACATGTAGAGGACTGGGGGGACGACGATACATAACGCCCTCAGATCCTAGTTCAGGACTAGGGATGACAGATGCCCCTAGATCATAGTTTCAGAGCTTGGAGGGTAGCATATATCTGCACCCTCAGTTCTAGTTCAGTGGCTTGGGGATGGTGATATATAACACCCCAAACCACTAGTTTCAGGGAAAGTAGTGGCATGCTTTGAGGGAAGGTGATACGTATCACCCCAAAATCATAGATTTGTACTCATGGCTCTAGTTAGGTGTATGCGGACAGCGGTACGTAACGCCCCCATACGTTAGGTTTTCAGAGACAGATTCAGATTTCAGAATAGTTTTCAGATCCAGTTTTCATAAAAGGGTTTAAGAAAAGAAAGTTTTCAGAAAACAACAGTTTTATAAGAAACTTTCAGAATGAGTTCAGAAGAGATTTTCAGAAAGAAGCCCAGAGTTTTCAGAAAGAAAAAGAGTTTTCGTATAAGCTATTTTTTTGAAATTTTGTTTTAGAACCAAATATTTTTATAACAGTATTTCAATTTTCGTCCACTTACTTGGATCGTACAACGGTCGAACCCCCCAAACTCCCAATTTTCTTATTTTGCAGGTATCCTCAGAGGACGAGCTTGGGAGGACGGATACTGATGCAGTCACTAGGTTATGGAGTCCACCAGTTCAAGTCATAAAGAGTGAGAGTCCAGTCAGAGTCAAGTAGAAGTCATGTATTAGTCTTTGGTTATGTGATAGTCATTGTAAAAACAAGTGTTATTAAGTATACAGTTATTAATATTGTGTTTGTTTTTCATGTTGTCGGGTTTGGGCATTGGTCCCTTACATAAGGTTTTGATTGAGAAAAGAGTAATAATGTAGTTTATAGTTAAAAAGACAGAGGCTCATGGGAATAGTAAGGCTTATTCCCTGCCGGTAGCATCTCACGGATTGGGGATGTTTCAAGTATGAGGTTACAGGGTATTCTTTGTGTTTGCATATGACAAGTTCAGATGATAATAGTTAGGCATGATATTACTTATACAATTGTTGAAGTTCTGATTGTTCACATATTGGGTTTGCTCAAAGCTTGCTCCTCTGTCTGGTAAGATCATCCTTTTAGTATCAGCAACTTCAATAGATGCTTGGGCTTTTTGATTGGTCAATGTTGCTATATGAGTCATGAGGGATGAAACTTGAGTTGTAAGTGAAATAATAGGATCCACCTCGTGTATACCAGCCTTCTTAGTCATCGTTGAGCATTCACTTGGCCATTGGGAATTGTTAACTGCCATCTCCTCCAATAAGCATAAGTGTCTTCAACAGTTTTCTTGAACATGGTTACTCCAGCAGATGCATTAACCATAGTCATGTTCGGACCATTCAACCCATTATAAAATAACTGAATCTGAACCCAGTATTCACAATTGTGTTATGGGCACCTCCTGAGTAGATCTTTAAAGCGCTCTTATGCCTTATACAGGTTCTTAGTCTCCAACTGCTTAAAAGTGCCTTATACGGGGTTGTTCTCTCTATTGTCAGTTGTCATTACTTCTTTTTCAACCCTCCTTTATTTTCTTAGTCTCTTCGTTGTTCTTTCTATTTCAGGATCAAACATGAGCGATTCAAGACTTATGGATCTTCGCATTCACTGAAGCACATAAAGAATGAAAAAGTAATAAAATAAAAGTAAAACTAAAAATAAAAAAAATCTAAATTAAAGTTAAGGTTATTTGGTAATAGTATTAGTGTGAATAAGATTCAACAATCCCAGACAACGGCGCCAAAAACTTATTGTGAAATTATCGTACCGCAAGTAAACGGTTTCAAGTTTTAGTAAAAAGTGAATATAAAGTATTGAATCCATAGGGATTTGAATCAAATTCACAGTAAATACTATAATTAATAAGCTTAACTTTATTTAGAGGTAATTTAAATAAAAATAAATTATAACTAAAAACTAAATAAGCGAAAGTCTAAACATTTAATTAAGAAAAACCAGGATGAGATAGATTCTAGAGTCTGATTTCACCTAACTATCCTCTATGTATTTTTCATGCCAATAAATCATTACTCAATTACTTGTTTTATAAGTCAAGAATCCTAAATTATTCTAACTCCCTCTCCCAAGTGCCGAGTCAAAATATTATTAATTACCGATTTTTGATATCTCTAGAAAAATCCAGTAATTAACAATTCATTACGCTCTGTGATTCTTTGTTAACGACTTCAAATGAATTTTATGCCTCTCGAACTCTATAAAATTCCTAGGTTATAATTTCTTGATCCTATTCAAAATTTCCTCTCATGAGTGATAGATTCTAAACATGGAATAATCTAATTTGTGGCCAACAAACTTGAAGCATTAAACACAAGAAAATATAAATAAACTGAATTAAAACTTCATAATAATTAATTGGTAATCAAAAACATAGGCTACATCATCCTCTAGAATAAGAAAATTAGTTCATGAATAAATAGAATAACATTGAAAATGAAGTCAAGAACATATTGGACATCATTTGATTTTAAAGAAAGAAACAAGAAGATAAAACCTGAACCAAATCTCTTCATTTTCGGACGTCACCGTCTACGTCTCCTCTTGTCGCTTTTCAATCCCTCTCCTTAGATCTATATAAATTATATGTTTTTAGAGCTCTCTTGTTATGTCTAATCCTCTTCTTTAGGATTTTGGAGTCACTTATTTATTTATAGGGAAGTCTTTGAGTCCTTCTGCTTGTAGAAAAAGGATTCCTTAAAAGCATGAAATTTGTCATGGGCATCACGACGCCAACTTCTCTGGATAAATTTGTGTTCTTCTTGCTTGAGGCCGTCGCGATGCCAGAAGTGGCATAGCGACACCAGTTTCCCTACCAGGATGAGTATTTTCACGTATTTTCCTTTCCTGTGTGCTTTATTTGCATCCTTAAGCTCCCAAAACATGTCCATTTTCCCTATGATCCATGCTCTAATTCTTCCTATCAATAAAACATAAAACAAACTACAAAACACGTAAAATTACACGAAACCTAAGAAAATAATAACTTGAGAATGTATGAATAAGTGGGTATAAATCACACTTATCAGAGCCATTCTCTTTTTTTTTTCCTCTTATTCTTCCCTTAAATCCTTCTCTATCTCCATCTCAAATTCTATCAATTTTCCCACCAAATCTTCCAACTTCAAAGTGTTCATATTATTTGATTCTTAAATGGAAGAGGTACAAATTCTATATTCCTTAGGAATAGACCTAAAGATCTTCTTTACTTGATTGTACTAATATTTTTTTCCTAAAGCACTTAGTTGATTTATAATCACGGAGAATCTTGAAATCATTTTCTCAATATTTTCACCGGCTTCCATCTTGAAGTAATCCAAGTCACACATAAATCGATTGATCTTTGATTCTTTAACTTGGCTACTGCCCTCGTTGAAAATCTCCAATAACTTCAATAATTCATATGCATTTCCAAGTTCTAGAAGTTTGTTGATTTGGCACCTATCAATTGCACAAAATAGATGATTGAGAGCCTTCGTATTTATGGAGGCTTCCATGTAATTCCCATCGGTCCATTCGAATTGT
The DNA here is from genome assembly GCA_019454045.1 of Zanthoxylum bungeanum. NCBI lineage: Eukaryota > Viridiplantae > Streptophyta > Magnoliopsida > Sapindales > Rutaceae > Zanthoxylum > Zanthoxylum bungeanum. Next base: position 39,607 of record SKCR01013348.1, on the reverse strand, counting down.
GTTTTAGGAAACTCCACACCATTGTTATTTTTCTTCATTGGCATTCTAGTACCTCTTGTGATCACTTTGAAGGATTGAACGTCATCGACAATGAGGTTATTCAACATCCTCATCTTCCAAATAGTTATAGTCGATTCTGGTGTAGAATGGAGGTTTATTTGTACAAAATCCCTCAGTAAGGTTTGTTGTGTAGCTTGTAAATGCCATGATCTATTCTCGGACGATTAAGTCTTTATTGAGAATATCTTGCTCTAATACCAATTGAAATCCCCTACAAGTACTCAAAAACCACTAATTATACACAAGAGGTGGGTGAATTGGGTATTGGCCAAATATTGCGGAATTAAAAATCTTTTCGATTTTAAGCCACTTGGTTAGTAGCTTTACCAATTAAGCTTAGTGTTCAATTTCTATATTTAATGAATTCAACAATTAATTTCCAAATGCAAGTTTCTAAACAACATGCATATATAAAATAAAACTTGTAATAAATAAAAGGAGTACTGGTTAGAGATATTGACACTGGATTTATAGTGGTTCGGCCAACAATGCCTACGTCCACTCCGTCAAGCTACGCTTAAGCTTTCCATTATCCAAAAGTGATTCCACACTTTACACTGTGATTCTTCAGTGGCTCATTCACAACCAAGAATTTTATCCCACAGATTCACTCCAGACCTTTACACAAGAGTTTTATCACCTAGGTTCACTCTTAAACCTTTACACCAAATACACCATTTTGAGTATACACATTCAACAAGGGATTTCCACAACCTCAAGTGATTAAGATATAAAATGTTTACAACACAATTTGGGTACTCACAATAGATAAAGAAGATTAAAGGTGTCGATTTCTAACCCAAGTATTCCAAACTCTCTAAAATGATATGAAGATGTATGTAGTAAGTTTTAATTATGAAGAGAGTAAATGAATAAGAATATTTATTTCTCTCTTTATTTTTGCCTTGAAAGAAATGTTAGAATGTGTAAAAAACTTGGCAAAAAGAAAATTGGGACTTAATATATAGTGAAGGTGAAAACTGTCATCAGCTCTCTGTCCTGAGATTGATATAACGGTCCTACAATTCAAACGACTATATGGCCGTTGAATATTAAAACGCACTAACTGGAAAACTGACCGGTATGCCGGATAGCTAATCTGTATGGGGATCGGTATGACCCGTCCCGATTCATGTAGCTGTGCAAACTTTAGATTGATCGGTATGGAGTAGCACGGTTCCAGAGAGCATGCAAAATTGTCCAAGATAAAGCAGGGACACCAGTATATCGGTATCAGGGACCAGAATGCCGGTTACAATGCAGAGACTTAGGATTTGAATATTTAAAAATATTTTACACATGACTCTAATGCATCTATACGAATGTGTATGAGTTCTATGTGCTTACAATACTTAAATTATCAACTCACTTAAATTGAGAGCCCTAAGCTATAAGACTACACTAGATATCTTCATTAAGCTCTTAAATTTTCACATCCAAATACTTCGACATCTTTTTGTAATGCTCGCGAATACGCGTCGAAATTTCTAACGTTGCATCATCAAAATTCTTCATTAAGTGTAATGGCGCTAGCAAAAATTTCTTACTTCAGCACTGTCCATCTTTCTCACTTCTCTTAGTACAATTGTTAAATGCTGAACAAAATGTAAATTAGTTTATTTGACAAAAAAATTAGTTAGTAAATAATCACAACATATTAATGCCAACAACAATAATAGCTGATATATACATGATTTTAAGGAATCAATAAACACTAATGTATTTGATTTGACAAAAATAATTAGTTGTATATAACAATATATTTGAAGAATGTATATCAATGATAAACTACTCATCACACATTATGTCCTCAACTTCTTTCCTTCTAAAAGGTCTATCCTCATTGTCATTTTCAGCTCCATAGCCACTCATTTTAATTGGCAATCATAAAGTGGAATCACTCTCATTAGACAATAATAAATCATGGAACCCTATTAGTGGTGCTTTGAATATAGTACCACAAGGGTGTCAAATACCATTGGGTTCAAATATGTAACTTCTATTATTAAACATGCAATTTAAATCATTAAACATGCAAACTCTGTCAATAAACATGAAATTTTTGAAAACTTGAAATTAGTTTCATGTTTATTGGTAAAATTTGTATATTTAATGGTTTAAGTTACATATTTAATAATCAAAATAACATGTTTGAACCCAATAATATTTATACACTTGGGTACCATAATAGTGGCCGATCTCTATACATGATATATGTTTCCGTCATTTTAATATCATTAGATTGCACTGACATAGTACAACTCTCACCGTGAAGGACCCAATTATTATAGGTAGGATCCATGCCTTTCAGTGGAGTTGTACATTTTTACAACCAACACACGGACATACTATCATATCTAGCTTTCCTCAACTTCCACGGGCACTATTAACAAAGTCTCGTGCTTCATTTCTATACTCCTCTGTATGTCTACAAGATAATATTAACAAAAAACTTAATGGTTACTATAAAGCTATTAATATAATTAAATATGATTAATACTGTAATTTTCCATGCAACTGGACAAAAACATTTGTCCGATCGATCATTTTAGAAAATTATTATATATATCCATCTTTTATTCATTTTATAAACGCCAAAATCACACAAAAATTGTTTAAGAAATAAAAATAAAAAATAAGTAGAATCCACCTACTTTTTTGATAAAATATATCAAAAGAATCAAAAAATAAGTGAATCTCACATACTTTTTTATCTTTCTAATGAGCAATAATATACATACATAAACTCTTACTTATAATTTATACACCTCTCTCACTGTAGCTACAGTTATATTACAGTAATCACTGTAGCTACAGTGAGAGAGGTGTAAAAATTATAAATAAGAGTTTATGTATGTATAGCATTTTTGTTTTTTAATATAAAGCCACACAAAGTTTTTCTCTTTGTCAACACTTGGTTGTACAAAGATGATTAGATTCAACCATATAAAAAATATATATAACAAGAATCCACTAATGGAATCAAATCCGGCAACAAAAACTCATTAAGACATAAAATATCAACAAGCAAGGCTAAACATAAAATTAAATTTATATCAGATGTCGACGGCTGGTTTTCGTCTCAGGGTCAACAGTGGAATATTGTTCCCTGGATTCAACTTTCCTTAGCAGTGAATTTATTTGGTTACGGGAAACCAAAAGCAAACTTTGGTAGAGGGAGAAGAGCATGCAGATTAACACCAGAAGTTAACGTGGTTCGGCGGATCGAGTCCAGCCTACGTCCACGGGTACAAAATGGATGGTGTTTTACTATTATAATACGCTCGGGCGGACCTGTTTGTGGTCGGTCTATACGAGAACCGAGCTGTTTTACAAAGGGAATTGTAAGACTCTCTCAATCTCACTCCTTTTTTTGTATCTCCTTCTTCTCTTTTTTTGTCTCCCTTTTACAAAGAGGCTTTCTCTATATATATACTAAGAATGAGGCGGTAAATGAGGCGGTTGCTATTCCCATTCTGCAGAATCCTCCACGTGAAACTTGCCTCATTTATTAAGTTCTCTGCCCTAGGCCTATTTCTGTCGAAAGTGAACCTGCTCTCTGACACCCCATCACATCAATATAACTCTTCACTGCCACATGCATTTAATAATGATGACAGCCTGGCGGGTGCTTCCGGGAAGTGACATGTGTAAAGGGAAATTATAATCTCGAGACTTCTGTCGGTTGCTAAGTGGTCGGCCTAATCATTTTCCGAGCCATTCGAACCATTCCCATCCTGCCTTGAATTGTCTGAACCTCTTGACTTACTAAGAATGGGGCAGAGTAGGCCCGAACCGTGCCGACGAGTTAATAGGGTCGGTTTATGGAAAATTGCATCGAAACACATGCTATGGTCGGTCCAAACTGGGGGATTATGCCTGGGCTTCTGCCGAGCCGAGAAGTGCTTAACATTTTCTGAATACCAGCTAAGGAAAATTCCACCACTGCCCCTGGCTCACATCGTTTGATTTATATGTTGATTTCTACCACCAACATCTATCCCCTAGTTCTTGGTATCAACGAGTTTGTGAGTTGAAGCCGAGAACTATTATAAAACGGTGTGTTGTTGCCCTACTGGTGGCGCCAGATTATCCATCTGCCGATAATTCTGCCACTATTTTCAGTTCTTCTGCATCCATGATTTCATTTGCTTGAGGGGTTTGCTGCTTGAATTTCCCGTTTCTATTCTTCAAAGAATATGTATATGAAGCTAGAGGATCTCTCTTGCCGAGCCTGCAACCTTGCCCTTTCTTCTGTTCGCCATGTCTGGTAACTTCATGTGACTTCTCTTCTTCCCTCCATTGCTTGCTCCTCTAAATCTGGATGTGAAGATAGATTCTTAAGTCCGACCACCCTTGAATCTGGCCATGAGACGGACATTTTACTTCTACGCTGATGACAAGTCCATTTGATGGAGCGTAATCGGGCTTCATGCGGAGAGAAAGTATCTATTTATAGAAGAATGTTACATCCCTTAGTCCACAGAATCAGGCTCGGTGGGAATCACCCCAAACCCGAGCTGAGTAAAGTATTTAGATCTGGGGGAATGATACATCCCCAGTTGAAGAATCAGACTCAATGGGAATCACCCCAAACTCGAGTCGAGCCGAGCAAAGTAATTAAGGTTTTTGATGAAACAAATTCGATTCAAAACCGAATAATTTACGCGATCTCGGCGAAACGAGATCCAGCCCCGAGCCAAATACCAGCAAAATCTCGGCAGAACGAAATCCAGCCCCGAGCTGAATAAACCATGAAGCCTCGGCGGAACGCATCCAGCCCCGAGCCGATGGCATACAAAGGCCTAGGCGGAACGAATCCAGCCTCGAGCCGAATAAACCATAAAGCCTCGGCGGAATGCATCCAGCCCTGATTTGATGGCACACAAAGGCCTCGGTGGAACGAATCCAGCCCCGAGCCGAATATTAATCAAGACTTACATAGAAGGGACATAAATCAACCTTCGAGGCTCTACTAATTCCGGTGTGGGTGTCCCCTTGCCAGACCAGCGAAAAATAAAAATCTATGATTCAGAAAAAATCGGTAAAAGGTGGGGGGGACTTAGCACATACCCTAAACGAGAAATTTCACAAGTGTAAGTAATAAAACGGATGCCTTGAGGCAGCGTCCTGCCCGAGGTCTCCAAAACATAATTCATAATCTCTCAGCGGCCTCGGCGGAACAAATCCAGCCCCGAGCCGACACCACGAAGCCTCGGCGGAACGTATCCATCCCCGAGTCGGTGGCATACAGAGGCCTCGACGGGACAAATCCATGGATTAGAAAAAAAAAAACTGGTAAATATATTAAATGCCTTTGATCAGATCGAGGCGGCGAATATATGAGTGGTGAGTTCATGGATTATATAAAGAAGAATGGGATTCTCGCTCAATATACTCCTCCAGGTACTTCACAGCACAATGGAGTATCTGAGAGGAGAAATCGGACTTTATATGATATGGTCCGATCAATGTTGAGTTTCACAGATTTGCCCTATTATTTATAGGGCTACTCTCTCTTAACAGCCACACATCTTTTGACCAAGATTCCTTCAAAAGCTGTTCCTACGACTCCGTATCAGATATGGTTCGGTATGAGACCAAATCTTAATTATATTAAGGTTTGGGGTTGTCCTGCCTATGTCAGGGTGACTCAGCAAGATAAGCTTTCGCCTCGAGGGCAAAATTTTAGGTTTGTCGGATATCCTTCGAATACGAGGGGATATATGTTCTATGATACCGAGCATCGAAATGTGTTCGTAGCTCGCTTCACAAATTTCTAGAAGTAGAATTTTTGTCTGAAGGTGGTAATCATAGACAGGTTGAGCTTGATGAAGTCCAACCTGAAAACAACGAACCAACGGAGGAAACTGAAGTTCAAGTAGATGAAGGACCTTTAACACACACACTCCGTAGGTCGGAAAGGGTATCTAGACCTCCTGAACGCTTGTATTTGATACAAGAAAAGAGTCTGGATGTTCTCTTAGTTGAAGAGACAGATCCTTTCACCTATAGAGAATCGATGTTGGACATCGACTCCGTGAAATGGCAAAGTGCCATGAAATCCGAGATAGACTCAATGTATGAAAATCAAGTTTGGGACTTGATTCCGCTTCCCGAAGGAATTGTTCCTATCGGTTGTAAATGGGTTTACAAGAGAAAGCGTGGGCCGGATGGTAAGGTTGAAACTTACAAGGCCCGACTGGTAGCAAAAGGTTACACGCAGCGACCTGGCGTCGACTACGATGAAACTTTTTCGCCGGTAGCAATGCTTAAGTCTATCCGGATTTTGCTTTCTATAGCTGCGTATCATGACTACGAGATTTGGCAAATGGATGTCAAAACGGCTTTTCTAAATGGATTTCTCGATGAAGAAATCTACATGGAACAGCCGGAAGGTTTCACATCCAGCGAAACCTCGGGTATGGTATGTAAGCTTAAGAAGTCCATTTATGGACTTAAACAAGCTTCACGAAGTTGGAATCTTCGATTCGACGAGATTATTAGATCGTCTGGTTTTCTCAAGAATTCGGAAGAATCCTGTGTGTATCAGAAGGCCAGTGGGAGCATGGTCGTATTTTTAGTCCTATATGTTGATGACATCCTAATCATTGGGAATGATTTAGGTATGTTACAAAGCGTCAAAGCGTACCTCTGTAAAAATTTCTCCATGAAGGACCTGGGAGAAGCTTCCTATGTTTTAGGGATAAAACTCTATAGAGATAGACAAAGGAGGCTGATTGGGTTATCCCAATCAACGTACATAGATAAGATCTTGGATCGGTATAGTTTTGGTAACTGTAAGACAGCAAACATACCGTTCAGACATGGGATTCATCTTTCTAAGAAGATGTGTCCACAAACAGAAGATGAGAAGGTTAGAATTCTAACCAACCTTATGCTTCGTGTTTGGGTAGCATAATGTATGCCATGTTATGTACGAGGCCTGATATCAGTTTCGCTATTAGCGTAACTAGTCGATATCAGTCCAATCCAGGTAATGACCATTGGATGGCCATTAAACATATCCTAAAGTATCTTAAAGGTACCAAGGATAAGTTAATAATTTATGGAGGAAACGAGCTGCAGGTTAATGCGTATACAGACTCCGATTTTCAATCGGATCCCGATGATAGAAAGTCTACATCTGGATTTGTCTTTACCCTTAACGGAGGTGCAGTTTGTTGGAAGAGTTCCAAACAGGGATCAACAGCAGATTCCACCACTGAGGCGGAATATATTGCAGCTTCTGAAGCTGCAAAAGAGGCTGTGTGGATAAAGAACTTTATCACAGAATTGTGAGTTGTCCCAAGTATCGAGAATGTGATTCCGTTATACTGTGATAATACTGGAGCCATTGCGCAAGCAAAGGAACCGAGGGCGCATCAGAAGTCGAAGCATGTGGAACGCAAGTACCATATCATTCGAGAGATCGTGTCGTGAGGGGATATTGTCGTGTACAAAGTACCGAGTGAAGATAATGTAGCAGACCCACTGACGAATGCCATACCTCCGAAGTTGTTTGATAAACACGTGGAGTCGATGGGTATTAGATACAATCGATATTGGCACTAGAGCAAGTGGGAGATTTTGTTGGGGTTGGTGCTCAGAGCGCCAATTCCCGGTTGTATTTCTTTTGAATACTTCTGTAAAACAATATTATTATGAATAATATATGCAGTTTCTATAATATAATCTATCTTATTAAATGGTAAAGACGTATTGACCTTAGAATGATTAGTCATGGTACTGTTGCAAAAGCGTCGCAACGGACATTGAGTAGTATCATGACGTTATCATTCTCAGATAGTTCATGGTCAAGGTTTACACTACTTGGTCAGTAAAGTAAACCCGTTGAGACCGGTACATGTCGTATACTGGAATATATGATTCCCATGGTTTCTCAATGAACCATTAGTCTTGGAGACTAGTATAGACGTGTAGGTGTTTATAGCGGATAAACACTGAACGACTCACCGAAGATTCTTAATGGATGATACACCAGCGTCAATAAGAATCTTCTCGGGTTGAGTAGCACTTGTGATTCTTAGACTTGAGATGCCATTGTGGGCACATGAGACATCTTCTACACTTAGATGGCAGTCACGTCACCGATCTATTCAGATCAGACCTCCGCCTGTTCGTTGGGTGTAGATAGATCCTCAGGGTGTCCTATGTGTATCAAGATAGGATCCGTCAGTTCTGTGTATCAGAGCATAGGTAGTCCATATGATTAGCAATCAAATAAAACCATGGGCCCGTGGTAAAGTTTAGAAGCTAGTTCTAAACATTCTTTTAGAGATTTCTAATGGAATAGTCGACTGGATAATCCCCATAGAGATTTTACGTTTACATCTGTATCTCTGGGATTTATTCGGATACCTGTGACGGAGGAATTATACATTTGCCATGACCTCGACCTGTATGGTTCAGCGAGATTATCTGTGATCGTCATAATCTACGGGTGGATAGATTATGGACACGAAATTTGATTTCGTGACGGATATACCTGAATCTAGAGAGTCTCTCGTAGAGCACTAGAGCAACATTAATAAATAATATTGATTATTTATAAAGTCGTTTAAAGGTTAAACGCAAGATACGTGCTAAAGGGACTAGATAGTCATTTGCCTAATTATTGTGTATTTACATTTAATACTTGATTAATTTAAATACACATTAATTAATAGTCAAAATGAGTTATTTGACTTATATCCTAAATGAATATATGTTTTTATATATTTAATGTAAATATATACATATATTTAATATATTTGTATTTAATTAATTAATTGATTATTTAATTGTTAAATGATTAAATTAATTAAAATATAAATATCTTACATTAGGATATTTGAAGTAAATGATATTAGTTGCCTTTGTTGACTTAATTAAATATCTAATAAAGTGTTATTAGGATATTTATGCAAGTTGACTAAATGAATTTGAAATGAAAAATGAAATTACATGACTTGTGTTTGAATTTGTGAAATTCGGCCAAGGCACTTTTGTTGCATGTATATATTGTTTTTTCATTTCATTTATTCTTAACCTAATACACTTTACTCAAAGAAACTCCATTGAAGAAGCCAAAGGAAACTTGAGAAAAGAAAGACAAAAATCAAGAAAGCTTGGATTTTTAGTAAGTTTCTTGAACTTGCTATTAGTAAGGAAATTGTTCCTTAGGTTCTAGGCTTTAATATATGATATTCTTAGGTTATTTCTTTCTTTGTTCCTTGTGGTTTAGTTGATGGAAGTTTTGATGGAGGTGTAAAGCATGTGTGATGAAGGAAGTGTATGACTATTGTAGTAATAAGCTTTCTTTTAAGGTTTTGGAAACCATGTTGCTAATCTAGAGTTGTTGACCCACTCTTAGATGACCTAGATTGATTTGATCTTGAGTTGTTTCATTGTGTTGAGACTTGGATTGGATGTGAGAATGATGATTGAAGTAATTGATTTAATGTATTTGGTCTAATTTGTCCAATTTGTGGAAATTGAAAAATTAGGGTTCATGACTAATTCCAAATTTTGGGCTTTTCATATATGTTGTGTATTTGTGTGTGTATATGATGCATATAAAGTTTCATGTTCATTGGATTGCATCTTGATGTGTTTTGAGACATGAAATGACAAAAGGCACAAAATGCCCACCTTTGGAGGCTCTCGGCCTTGGAGTTAGATTTTAGGCATTTTGGTTGTTTTGGTGTTTTGATGTTTTGAACATGCTAAGTTCATCTTAGAAATGATTTAGAATCATTCAAAATTGATTTGATCAATTTCGGACTAAAATGGACAAAAATACCAAGTAAGGGTAATTTGGTAAATTCACCTAAATATGATTTATTGAATTTTATTTCATAATTTGATTATTTGAATGTTAAATAAATATGTTTATTTAATTAATCCGAGAAAAAGTTTTGAAATCGGAAAATATGATTTTGCACCGCTTCCGCTGCGTTACCGGATTCAGCCCCTAAAAACCCCTACACTGTTGACGGCTGGTTTTCATCTCAGGGACAACAGTGGAATATTGTTCCCAGGATTCAACCTTCCTTCAGCAGTGAATTTGTTTGGTTACGGGAAACCAAAAGCAAACTTTGGTAGAGGGAGAAAAGCATGCAGATTAACACCAGAAGTTAACGTTGTTCGGCGGATCGAGTCCAGCCTACGTCCACGGGTACAAAATGGATGGTGTTTTACTATTATAATACGCTCGGGCGACCTATTTGTGGTCAGTCTATACGGGAACCGAGCTGTTTTACAAAGGGAATTGTAAGACTCTCTCAATCTCACTCCTTTTTTTTATCTCTTTCTTCTCTTTTTTTGTCCCCATTTTACAAAGAGGCTTTCTCATATATATACTAAGAATGAGGCGGTTGCTATTCCCATTCTACAGAATCCTCCACGTGACACTTGCCTCATTTATTAAGTCTCTGCCCTAGGCCTATTTCTGTCGAAAGTGAACCTGCTCTCTGACACCCCATCACATCAATATAACTCTTCACTGCCACATGCATTTAATAATGATGACAGCCTGGCGGGTGCTTCCGGGAAGTGACATGTGTAAAGGGAAATTATAATCTCGAGACTTCTGTAAATTGCTAAGTGGTCGGCCTAATCATTTGTCGAGCCATTCGAACCATTCCCGTCCTGCCTTGAATTGTTCCAACCCCTTGACTTACTAGGAAGGGGACGGAGTAGGCCCAAATCGTGTCGATGAGTAAATGTGGTCGGTTTATGGAAAATCGCATCGAAACATATGATATGGTCGGTCCAAACTGGGGGATTATGTCTGGGCTTCTGCCGAGCCGAGAAGTGCTTAACATTTTCTGAATACCAGCTAAGGAAAATTCCACCCCTGCCCTGGCTCACATCGCTTGATTTATATGTTGATTTCTACCACCAACATCAGATCTAAATGCGTATTTATATCAGATCTTAAACAGAAATAGATTTAAGATTGAGTTTGAAAATGAAATTTAAGATTAAGAAACAGAAACACATCTAAATAGTTTTTAACCGCATGCATTTATGTGAATGTTGTCATTACATGCTCTTAAATACCAACCTGCAGTCGATCGTTGTGGTTAGTAATCGTCGGTCTGGTCAAAATAAGATATTGTAAACCTCCAATGACGGTTGATTTTCATTCCAAGAGTAATTTGGGAAAATCACTACTCGAATAATTCTCCCTCAATTGTGATTGGGAAGTAAACACAAACTTAGCAAAAGATGAGAAAATTGTAATATCCCGAATATTTTTCGGAATGGTTCTGAAAGAATTCCAAATTAAAGTTAAAGATTTGGAATGTGATGGTATTCGAAAATAAGAGTATATGTGTTGAAATATCGATCAAAATATTTTAAAGTGAAACTTTATCGCGCTGGAAAATGCGTGGTTTCGAGAAACGGTTACACGATTTCTATTTATATCGTTATACGCGTAAAAAAATTCTTGTTTCGGCTATAAAGTCTCTTCTAGGAATCACCTCGGATTCGGGCCCCTCTGTCTGACTTCTCATCCTCAAAATGACCTTTCCTTTTGATGAGCTTATATTTTATCTATTATTTCATTACCTTTTTACTTAATTTTAAGTTAGTTTATAATTTATTTTATTTATTTTGTCTTAATTTATTTTATTTTGTTAATTTAAATAGGTTTTGGAAATAAGTAGTGAAAGAGGGTAATAAAAGCTTTTAAATGGGAAATTCTCATGCTATAAGGAAATCAATTGAAGAAATAATTTAATTTGGAAACAAATTAAATTAAATGACAAAAAATATAAAGAATCATGTTGAGGATTTAATTTATTTAAGTTAATAAGACTGAGACATTATAAAAGGAGACACGTGACGAAATTAGATGAGAGAGCTTTCTTAACCTAAAATTACAGCCACCAAAGAGATTTTCGGAGGGAAAAGCCAAGAACACTTCAAAGAAGAACATCACAGGAACTCAACAGGAAAAAGCGAAGGACTGGAGATCTCGACAGAGTTTCTCCTTTCCTTTACTTCCTTAATGTTTTGTTTATCTTTGTTTAATTATTTAGAGTTTCTGAGCATGTGTAGTAACTAAACCTCTAATATGGAGTTGTGATGAAACCTATATTTGTGAACTTATAAATTGATTTTCTTATATTTTGTGTGATGGTTTGGTTTATTTATTGAATCTTATACTTAATGCTTCATGTTGCTTGATCACCAATAGGATTGATGTGGTAAACTTAGATGAACTTGACAAATGAAATATAGGTTTAGCCTTAGATTCAATAGCACACGATCTCATCTTAGGGATTTCCCTCCAGGATATAAATATACCAGTAGGGCGGGTGTAGCTATAATTGGAACTTGTTCTTAATGAATTCGAGGTGATTTAGTTAACATAGAAATATAGTTAATTAATTTACTTTGGATATTTTCACTCGACCATCGAAAGAGGCTTGTGGATATCTTAGTATTCCAGGTTAATAAACCAATATATTACACAAATATAGGACAACCAATTCATCTTTAGAATAATACTGGGTAAATTCACAACTCTGGATGCTTTCTCTCTTTGATTATCTCTACAAACTTCCAATTTATATTTATTTGCATTAGCCTTAGTTCAAACTCAAAATAAAATCACATTTAATTTTAATTAAATACTCGTAGGTTATTAGTCTTAACAATTAGTAATGTAGGTGATAAGTACTCGTGGGATCGATAACTTTTTATACTACTTGAGCGATATGTGCACTTGCGTAATGTGTGAAAATCGCGATCAGCTTTTACTTTGTTAATTGTAAAACCCACTTTACCCTTCCTTGAGATTCTGATTTCTTGGGAGTCAAAAAACCACCATCAACTTCTAGCATCTTCAATTAATAGAGCTAAAGAACCTCTTTTTTCTCTCTAAAATTTGAGCCATGAGCTCATAGGTGTATCAGTTAAGCATGTATACCTTAGAAAGCAAGTCTCGAATACATTTCTTTTGTGATGGAAATATATTGTTTTCTGAACACAACACTTTCATGCCAAGGAAGTAGGATAAGTTACGTAAGTCTTTCAAAGCAAATACACTGCTAAATTGTGAAATGAAATAGTAATATTATCAACATATATCAAGTCATATGGAGCTTTTCTCAGTTTGCAAATAAAATCAGGTTTCGGTTGATCAATAAATCCTTCAAGTTGACACATGTAAACTTCCTCTGTCAATTCACCATTGAAAAAGCATTATTCACATCTACTTGTGTTTACACCCAAATTATTCAAACCAAGCACATTAAGCCCATCTCAATTCCGCCCAAATCCAGGAAATCAATGATCAATGCTAGCTCAAATTAGGTCCAAAATCCATTTAGGTTCGGTTACGGTTCCACTGTGGAACTGTAACCTTAAGGTTCGGTTCGGTTCAATTTAGAATCGGAACTAATCATATTTTTTTCCTTTTTTTCCAAAAAATAATGGACCGAACTGGAACCAAACTGATTGTTTCCGATTCGGTCCGGTTCTATAATTCCAAAAAAACCGGAACCGTGTCGTGTACTGGATGGTTCGGTTCAATTCCGGAACGAAACCGAACCGTTGGCCAAGTCTACCCTTAATCTCCTGTTTTATCTTTTACACGTTATCATTCTTCTAATTTTATGCATTTAGTAATTTTTTTTTTTTTGAGAAATTATAATTTTTATATCTGATAAATATCCCAATCACCATTTGTAATAAAAATTTTGAAATCGTTTCCTTTTCCACATGAAATTTCAAATATGTTCACTTTTTCACTTTTATGAGTTGAAAAACAAATAAATTTCCTAAATTAAATGGGTAATTTGTACACTTGACTATTTTATCAGGTAAAAAGTTAACAATTTTTAAACTATAAGTGAAAAAAAAAAAAAAAAAAACGAATTCAAAATTTTAATAATAAACGATACTTAAACTATTTATCATATGAAAAATTGATAATGACTCCTGTTTTTCCAATCCGTTATGTCCTATTATATTCCTGCATTTATAGCTCAATATTATGAAGGGTTCAAAGTTAATAAAATCACTTATTTATAATTATAATTTTCTTCTCGAAGCTTTGAAGTCCTACTATAACCTATAGCTGTAAGAATCCACTTTCCTTGAATATTTTGGTTATATGAGATATCAGCAAAAAAAATGGGAAAGATTGCAGATGAAGAGATTTTTACTTGTAGATGTATTTCTATTGATTCATAAAGTGAATTCAATCTTTCCTAACTTTCTATTCACTTAATTGTTTGAGTAAATGCTGCTGAAAGTCCAGTGAAAGTCCTTGTCACCTCATTTGATTTCTAGGGCATGATTGTGTCTTATTTTAAGGGCATTGAGATTTATGGATTTGGAAATTGGAAATTGGAAATTGGAGTGAAGTTGCCGAACATGTGGGAACCAAGAGCAAGTCACGGTGTATCACTCATTATAATGCTACCATATACATGAATTCCCCGTGCTTTCGTTTCCCGATATGCAAGTATTATATACACTATAGATTTTGCCACACCCATAACAGTAATATAGTAATATTCCTGATGAGTTGTCGGTCTAGGACTTGTCTCATGTAATGGGAAATAGCAGGGAGGAGCTCGTTGCTATGGCAAAGGAGCATCGACAAGTCTAGAAACCTTAGATCTAGTGCTCTAAAACGAGGGGTCCTGTTTTCGTGGCTACCGCACCGAATCTCAAATTCAGTGGGGCCAGTTGGTGCGTCACCTTAGCCAACAATTTTATGTATTTCACTATTTTGCAGTAATTTGGCGGCCAAAAACTGATGTCCCCCACCGATAGAATTTGAATTTCTAATCTTACTGACACTAATTTTTTGTCCTAAATTTAATTTTACAAAATCAATTCTCTATTTTAAAATTTTAAAATATCCTCAAGTTTTTAAGACATATATAAACCCTAATTTTTGAAAACCCCATAGACTTAAATTCTTGTTGGTTTCTTATCAAATTCACCATTTAGAAACCTTATCTATCACTCATACAGTATTTCATAGAACACTAATTAAAAGGGCCTATCACTTGAATGTGCATGTTTTGGAAATTATATACAATGACATGGCCGAGGCTTATAGACAGGTCTATCATTTCCTTGAGATCCTTGAAGATGCTTGGAACTCCAGTTGAAGTTACGATGGAAGTCAAACTAAATAGTGGAATCAAGTCAACCATAAGTTTTAATAGCATTATTTCGTCACTGCCAAGGACTAAAATTTCAGAGATCTATATTTTCTATATTGAGGGAAATCTGATTTACAAGAATTTAAGAATCCAAAGTTTAACTAGGATTAGATACATCATACAATTATCAATGCAAGGGTGATCATATTTTCACAGCCCATGTATATCTGTATTGTGGTATAATATAATTTATTTGTTTCTAATTCATCCCAGTGAAATGTTTACAGTACAATAAGTTTTAAGCGCGTTTTTTTTTGGCGTCTATGACAATTGGAATTTATTGTTCAATGCCATTCTCTGTCCTTATGGGACTTCTAACATGAAGGCACTAAAAAATTATACCATTTAGCATCGAAATAAATCGACGCCAAAAACCAAATTTTCGACGCAAAATATTATTATTAGCATCGAAATAATCAGATGCAAAAAGTGGACGCTGAAATGTCGACGCGAATAGCTTTTAGCGTCGAATTAAATAATTACGATGCTAAAGACTGTATTTGGCGTCCAATTTTTTTCGACGCTAAATTAAATTTTCTGACGCTATAAGTTATGTTTGGCGACGGAATACGTCGACGCTAAAAGTTAAACTTTTAGCGTCGAAACATTTCGACGCTAGAGGTACATTAAAAAAGTAATATTTGTATACTTACTGCGGCGATTTTCTTGTAACTATTAGCGTCGAAATGTTCGACGCCAAAAGAATCATTTGGCGTCGACTGTTTGACGCTAATAGTTAAAAAAAATTGTTTTTTTTAAAAATTTATTAATTTACTTTTTTTTAGTCTAAAACAATTGATTTAATATTTAATTTAATTGAAAAAAATTTCTGATTAATAACAGAATTACGAAATATAATAATAATTATTATATTCAATTTTTTTTTAGAAAAAAAAACATATTATATTAAAACTATTTGTTCAAAATGTTTATACAAAAACAAATATAAAATTTATTGCTGCTGTGATGGGGGGACGCTCGAGCCCGATGCACCCTGATTGATTGAGGCCTCCAACATCTGACGGAAAACCATCATTTGCTGTTGGAGATGCTCCATCTTCTTCTCGTGGTCCACCTTGACCTGTTGTAGCTCGTCCTTAGTCTGCTTCAGCTCGTCTCGGGTGGTGGCTAACTCGTCTCGAAGAGAGGCATTTTCCGAATTAACAGTACTGCGTGCAGATGACGTCGGCTTCTTACGAGTGCCAAGGCCAACGTTGTAAGCTGTCTGATTCTTGAAAACAATTGCGACAACTGCTCATCTGGTATCGGGTCGGACCCTGTCTCCTGAGTTTGATGTTTAAGTTCTATCATTTCGTTCTGTTTCAAAAAATAAGTTAATATTAGAATTTGAGAAAAAAAATTAATATATATAATATTTAATTATTTTATTTTAAAAACTGAAACTTACATAGCAGCGTTCGGCTTCTTCATTATCCATTTGTTTCTCTCATTGTAATGCGTCACACGGAAAAAAATCTGGAAATGATTGCACCTCACCTGTGTTACTCTGTTATAAACGGAAAATAAATTCAATATTATTCCACATTAGTAAAACCAATGAACTGTTAAATTTTACGTTATGTATATTTACCTTAGAATGTTCGGCACGATGTTGGATAAATGGCTTCGAACCTCCACGGTGGTTAAAACGCAAGTGACTTCGATTTTCCGCATTTGCGTGACATTTATCATGCATTTACCAACAATGTAAGTACCGAAAACAAAGACAATTATAAATTTCCGTTTATTTCAAAATTTACCTCGTGTTTTTTGGTAGACCAAAGCTCACATAAGAATGTCAAATCTTGCTCCTCTATAAAATCAGGCTTGTGTTGTGGAGCATTTGAAGGTCCATGTTCGTCGAATATTGGTTTCAGGACTTTGTGTCCTATAATCTTTATAACTTTTCCCCATGTGGTAGTCAATATATTGTTGGACATTCACTTTGGTCAGATCGAAGTCGAACCACTCCTACATGAATAACAACCGAGTAAAAATAAGTATAAAATAAAAATATTAACTAACAAACAATATCGAAAACTTACAAGTAGCGAAGAGAATAGCTGGTTGATTTTCGTCTCCCACGGTATCTTTCTCCAAGAAACGTAGTTTTGGGGAGCTTCATATCAAGCTACAGCTCATATGGCTGTATTAAACGCTGAATTATGTTGTCCGACTTGACTGTGTCCATCATCTGATATCTCAATCCGGATACGGCCGTGAGTCTTAACGTACTTAGACAACCCCAGGCCACGGGTGCATCCTCGACCCTTCGCTGTACTGGACTCACCTGTGCTAGCAGAGACTCCACCAGGGCCAATTGTCCTTGCTGATGTAGATAAAGTCGTATTAGCCCGTCTGCGATTGCCCGGTGCCATCTGCAAAAACAAAAAAGTTTCATGTATTTTGAATATAATAGAACCAAACCAAACACATGCATTTTATAGTATATGTATGAACATTATATTACAAAACCAAACCAAACTAAACTTAACCAAACCAAACACATTCCCAAATTTAATGTTAATCAGAATTTTCTCGGTCTTGGCCTTCCCTCTCTCGCTCACCTAAATCTCACTCACATACAAGAATCACAAACACGCTCTTCTAGTCCAAACCATGCAATCCAAACCCTTAAGCTCTTCTAGTCCCTCACGGCACTCACACGCTCTCTCCTTTTGATTACAATCATTCGGCAACAAACAAATAAACTCGTTATTGTATCACAAGACTAAGCAGCCCCCCTCTCATTCAAGACACAAAAACACAAACCCTAAGACTGCTCTCTCCTCTCACACTCTCACCTTTCATTTTCATTTGGCTCTCTCTCACTCAACAAACAATCAACATCCCCTTCCAACCGACCAATTCAAACACACAGACCCCACAATAGCAATTTGCCAGAAGAACAGCAGCAATTTGCTGCTGTTCTGGGGGCAACACCAACCAAAAAACCCTAAAGACCCATTCTTCTTCTTTGACCAAACCAAAAAAACACACAAAAACCACCAAATAACTTAAGCAAACAAACCAAAACAACCACCAAACAACCAGCAAAAATAGTGCGAAAACAACCACCAAACAACCGAAATAACCAAACCAAAACAACACACAAACGAACCACCAAACAATCGAAACAAACAAAAACCAAAAACAACCACCAAACACCTAGAAAATCAACCAACAAATTTTCTTCCTCAACCACAAAAATCAGCATCACCAACCAAGCCACTAGCAGCCCTAAAATTAAACCACAAAACGAGAAAGAAGAAGAATTGAGACTTACCTGTAAAGTCTATGAATTTGCTGAAGAAGAGTGGTTGGAGCCGAGAAAGATGAATAAGGCAGAGAGATATCTGGTTTTGGACGTCTGAGTCGAGAAAGAAGGAGACACTGGTTTTAGGGATTTAATGGACATTTAGCGTCGAAATGATTCGACCCCAAAAGTAAATAATTTCGACGCTAAAAAGTTGGCGGCTTATTAAAAATTTAGGGTTATTTTTCCGGGAAATTTAATTTTTTTCATTTAGCGTCGAAATTAAACAAATCGACGCTAAATGTTAGACATTTAGCGTCGATAAGACTTTTCGACGCTAAATGTATAAAATTTAGCGTCGAAATATAATAGTCCGCTAAATATCTGTCATAGCGTCGACTATTATATCGACGTTAAATGTTTAACATTAGCGTCGAAAAGTCTTATCGACGCTACATGTCTACCATTAAAAATAATAATAACAATTATATGATAATTATAGTATTAATAATTACGACAATCTTTCAACCATATTTAAATAACAATTAAAAACAACAACCATACATTATAATTCAGAAAATTATTCATCAATCACAAAATACACTAACTTCATTAATCACTATTATCTTCGGTATTTGAGGATTCGTGACTGGAATCGAAGTCATCTTCAGTGTCAAATTCTTCTTCACTTGCTACTTCAACGCTCACTTCAAAAGGAGGAATTATCTCAACGTCTGTGTTATCTCGTGTTAATGTGATATTTTCAGGAACGGTGACAGTTGGTCCATAAAATATCTGTTCAGGAACTTCGAAGTTGCCGGAGACTTCTTGTGTTTCATCTGATATGTCAACTCTATCTTTCTCCTGCGTGTCCCAAATGCCCCTATGTTGTAACTTTTCTACCACCATCCATCCAGTTCCTAACTTTGGATCAGATATATATATCACTGAACGTGCTTAGGTATAAAAAATGTATGGATCATTCTTGTACCAAAAACGTTGAACATTAATTGACGTTAGATGATTACTAACTTGAATTCTCCTCTTTCTGGCATTTGTGTCAAACCATTTACAGACGAATAGCACAATATGTCGTCTGAGTCGGTATATCAACTCAATGACCGATTGCAACACTCCGTAGAAGTCAATAAGATCTGAGCCGTGTTCTCCTTGGACTACAATTCCATAATTTTGAGTCACATGAGTAACATTTTGCTGTTCAGTATGAAATCTAACTCTGTTGACAATGCATCCACTATATTCATAAGCCTGCTTTTGAGGCCCATAAGCCAAAGAAACCAACGAGGATGACGAGTCCAATTGACCATTTTGCACTTGGTTCTTAATCTAACAATGAGAGAAATAGATGTGTTTGTAGGGTTTTAGGGGCTTAATCCGGTGACGCAGCGGAAGCGGTGGAAAATCGTATTTCCGATTTCAAAACATTTCTCCGGATTAATTAAATAAACATTTATATTTAATTATCCAATAATCAAATTATGAAATAAAATTCAAATAAATCATATTTAAGTGAATTTACCGAATTGCCCTTACACTTGGTACTTTGTCCATTTTAGTCCGAAATTGATCAAATCAATTTTGAATGATTCTAAATCATTTCTAAGATGAACTTAGCGTGTTCAAAACATCAAAACACCAAGGGCAACATAAATCCCCATTTTTCTTCATTTGGCCGAATGCACCACTTTGGTGTCAAAGTGTGCACTTTGTCATTTCATGCATCAAAACACATCAAGATGTAATCCAATGATCATGAAACTTTATATGCATCATATATACATCCAAATACACAACATATATGAAATTCCCAAATTCGGAATTGGTCAAGAACCCTAATTTTTCAATTTCTTCAAATTGGACAAATTAGACCAAATTGGTTAAATCCAATACTTCAATCATGTTTCTTCCATCCAATCAAAGTCTCAACACAATGAAACAACTCAAGATCAAATCTAGGTCATCTAAGAGTGGGTCAACAACTCTAGATTAGCAACAAGGTTTCCAAAACCATAAAAGAACACTTTTACTACAATAGCCATAAGCTTCCTTCATCATACATGCTCTACACTTTCACCAAAACTTCCATCATCAAAAACACAAATAATAAAGAAATAAATAACCTAAGAACATCATATGTTAAAGCCTAGATCCTAAGGAACATTTTCCTTTCTAATAGTAAGTTGGAAAACTTACTAAAAATCAAGCTTCCTTTGGTTTCCATTAATGGAGTTTTCTTTTAAAGTGTATTAGGTTAGATACCAAATGAAATGAAAAAAATATATATACTTGCATCACAAAGGCCATGGCCGAATTTGGCAAAGACATATACAAGAAATATTAATTTCATTTCATTTGAATTTCATTAAATCAACTTGATAAAATATCTAAATAACACTTTATAGATATTTATATTAAGTCAAAAAATGCAACTAAGAAAAATATAACTCTTATATTTAAGTGTATGGCCGAAATTATAAAGAAATAAAGGAAAAAGATATTTTTATTTTTCAAACAATTTTGAACAAATATCTTAAGAAGTCAAAATCAATTTGACAACCTTTTTCCTTTAATGTAAAGTCAAACATTTACATTTATAATCATTTCCTAACTTTATCATTTGGTGATATATTTATATTTTAATTATATTAATCATTTAACAATTAAATAATTAAATAATTAATTAAATACAAATATATCAAATATATGTATTATATTTACTTTAAATATCTCAAATATATATATTGATGATATATGTCAAATACCTTTATTTGACTATTTATTAATGTGTATTTAATAATATCATATATTAAATACAAATACACATTAATTAGGAAATGACGGTTCGGCCATTTCGCATGTATTTTTCGTTTAACGATTAAACGATTTATAAATAATCATCATTATTCATAAATGTTGCTCTAGTGCTCTACGAGAGTATGTTTCATTATTGAGACTCTCTAGATTCAGGTATATCTGTCACGAAATCCAATTTCATGTCCATAATCTATCCACCCGTAGATTATGACGATCACGGATAAACTAGCTGAATCATACAGGTCGAGGTCATTGCATACGTATAATCCCTCCATCACAGGTATCCAGATAATCCCAGAGATATAGATGTGAACGTCAAATCTCTATAGGTATTACCTCGTCGACGTATCTATTAGCAATCTCCAAATAACACTCGGAACTTACTTCCGATGTATACTGTGGCCACAGATTTAACAGACTGCTAAATATATATGGACTACCTATGCTCTGTACACAGAACTGAAGGATCATATCTTGACACACATAGGATATCCTGAGGATCGATCCACACCCAACGAACAGGCGGAGGTCTGATCTAAATAGATCGGTGACGTGACTGCCATCTAAGTGTGGAGGATGTCTCATACAGCCACAGTGGTGTCTCAAGTCGAAGGACCACTATGCTACTCAACCCGAGAAGATTCTTATTGACATTGGTGTACCATCCATTAAGAATCTTCGGTGAGCCGTTCAGTGTTTATCCACTATAAACACCTACACGTCTATACGAGTCTCCATAGACTCATGGTTCATTGGGATAAACCATCGGACCAAGTCTCGATATACGACATGTACTGGTCTCAACGGATTTGACTAACCGACCCGTGTTAGCAAATCTTGACCAGGAACTATGTTTGATAATATTCATATAGCAGTGACACTTCCCAATGTCAATTACAAACTAACTTTGTAACTGTGTACTGCATTATATATTATCGGGCCTTTGTCTAATATATACATATCACTAAACCACATTTAGTTTCAATCTAATCGTAATCAGATCGAATACGTGTATAAGAACAAGAGGTGCAACCATAAATAAGTAATATTATGGAATAAGGGGATGTTCGTATTCATGAATCAGACATAAATACGGTCCGGATTGGCGCTCTGAGCACCAACCCCAACAGTGTTAATATAACAAACTGAAATATTTAATGTTAGGATAAAAATAAATATAAAATGTTAGGCCTTACAGTTGTCTCAAACCATTTAGGAAATTCTTTTTTGTGTGATTCATCAACGTTATGGTCACCACCACATTGTAGCATTGTTAGATGTTGCCTACAAAAAATGAGTTAGGTTAATGTATGGCAAAAATACTATGGTTATGCACCAGAAAAACATACGTTAAATACGGTTGCACTTCATCACAATTACTCAATATAAACCAATGCGCTCATTGAACTTCCTGAAGGGTTAGTAATTTGACACCTACTGCTCCAAATGGTCTGCAATTTTGACGAAACATTGTGATATCTTGCGAATTACTTGCATCTCCATCATAGTTTCGTGGCCGACGATTAAAATGAGTTTCAATATTCTGCATGTACATCGAACAAAATGTTATTGCTTCACTTATTACAACAGCTTCAGCTATTGACCCTTTAGGGCGCGCCTTGTTTTTCACATATTGTTTGTAATCTCCCAAAGCCCTGCGGATATGACAACAAGTTTGCATTAAAACTAAATTCAATGCACAGTAAAAATTTAAGAATGTAATATTTAAAAATGTATATATATAGTACCTCTCAATAGGATACATCCATCTGTAATGGACAGGACCTTCTTTTCTAGCTTCAGCCGGTAAATGCACGGCCAGATGTACCATCACATCAAAAAAAGCGGGTGGCAAAATTCGCTCCAACTTGCATAGGATTATCACGATTCCTCGCTCAAGTTCGTCAATAACAGTTGTGGTTAATGTCCTCTGACATAATTGTTTAAAGAAGCCACATAGATCAAGTACGACGTCGCATACATTCGGGGGGAGATAAGGTCGAATGCCAACATGAAGGAGAATCTCGAGAAGCACATAACAATCGTGACTCTTTAATCCCGTTATTGTATCATCTCTGACCCAACGCCCAATATTTGATGCATAATCATCAGGGAATTTAACCATTTTCAGCCAATCACAGAATGATTTTCTCTCTGATTGAGTGAGCACATAACTAACAGGTGGCTTAATAAGACCTCGAGAAGTGACTTGTAAATGCAATTCACTACGAATTCTAAGATCTTGTAGGTCCAATCTAGCATTTACAGTGTCTTTTGTCTTACCCGGAATATTGAATAGTGTGCCCACTAAACTCTCACAAATGTTTTTTTCTATATGCATTACATCCAAATTATGTCGCAAACTCAGAGTCCCCCAATATTCTAACTCAAAGAAAATACTATTCCTGTCCAATTCAACTCTTCAGGTAAGCGTTTTCGATTTTTATCTCTATTATTAGGATGTTTACCTGGTGTGCTGTCTCTGAGATGTTGATGTTGGCAAAGTATGTCGAATCCAGACAATGGACTGGGCATACTGTGAGGTTCATGTTGACCGTTAAATAATTTACTCCTCCGCCAAGGATGACTCAACTCAAGAAATCTCATGTGCCCTGTGTATCCTATTTTATTCCGTAATCGTTGAGAAGGTGTTTGACCCGCACAAAATGGACATGCCATGTATCCCTTAGTGCTCCATCCAGATAATGAACCATAAGCTGAAAAATCATTAATGGTCCATAATAATGCGGCATGCATATGAAAATACTGCTCGGAAGCTTCATCATAGGTATACACACCCACATTCCATAATGTTTGTAACTCCTCGATCAATGGTCTCAAGTAAATATTCATATCTTTACCAGGGGAACGTGGACCAGGGATAAGCAATGACATAAACATGAACGGATCCTTCATACATTTCCATGGAGGTAAGTTATATGGAAAAAAAAATAACGGGCCACATGCTATAAGAGTTGTACATATTCCCAAATGGGTTAAAACCATCAGAGGCAAGACCTAACCTGACATTACGGGGGTCCTCAGCGAAACGGGGGTACATGCATCAAATTCCTTCCACTCGGTTCCATCCGCAGGATGTCTAAGTATGCCCTCTACACCGATCCTCTTTTCATGATGCCATATCATGTCAGTCGTTGTGTGTTGTGACATGAACAATCTCTGCAGCCTGGGCGTTAAAGGATAATATCGCAATATCTTTTGAGGCATTTTCTTCCCCGTACCACGAACTTTGTACTGACTTTCACCACATATCGGACAATATTCAAGTGATTCATACTCGGCACGAAATAATACACAATCATACTTACAAGCATGAATGGATTCATACCCCATTCCCAGATCACGCAACATTTTCTTTGCCTCGTAGTACGACTTAGGCAATTCGCTTCCAACCGGTAACATTTGGCCCAGTAACTCTAGCATCATATCAATATTTTGTTGGTCATTCTGTTGATCACTTTAATGTTTAATAATTTCACAACGAAATTCAAGATCGACATTCCAGCACCTTCAAATGGAATTTTTTTTGCCTCATCAAGTAGTTCACTAAATAAATTTGATCATTTCCACTTAACACTGGCATGTCACCACTGACACTATGACCAAGTTATGGACCTTGTAAGTCATGCAAAGCATCGGTTATCTCATCGTTTACAGGTTGATTGTAACTACTGCTCCCTTCACCAGAATCAATAAACCGTGACTGAGAATGATACTGCTCACCGTGATAAATCCACGAACGGTAAGTTGGTGATATTCCTGGCATGTATAAATTATTATGAACTTCATCTAACCGTTTCCTTTTCCTATTCAAACAATTTGCACATGGACACCGAACACGACCTTCTGCATCAATGTGTTGCTTTGCGACTTCCATAAACTCATACACTTCATTACGATATTCAACACTCAATCTATCAAGCGAGCTCATCCAATTTCTATCCATTTAAGCGAAATACCTAAATATAATAATATAATTATTAAATATCATATTACACTCATCAACATTACTAATTCATTAATTATTTATTTAAGCATATACATATATATTTAGTTGATACAGTAAATAGTTTATAGAAAAATTCTATTTAGTTAATTAATTAACTTAATCTACATATATGAACATAAGCCACTAACAAAAAGTATATAATAAACATAATCATAAAAATTGAAAAATAATAAAGAAATATAAAAGAAGACATACCTTATGGAAAATTGATGACAATTTTATTGAAATTTTGTATGAGAGTTGTGAGGTTGCAGAGGAAAGATTCTGAGATTTCAGAGGATGAAAATGAAGAGAATGGGAGAAAAAACAGAAGGGGAGAAGGGTTGGTGGCATTCTGTATTTTAATCTATATTTAGCGTCGAATTTATTATTTCGACGCTAATTGTTGTAATTTTTAGCGTCGAAATAGTTTATTCGACGCTAAATGTCCGATTTTTTGTGTCGACATAAATTTAGACGCTAAATATTAAAGGTTGTCGGTGGATTGGTGTGGAATCTTCATAAACCTTTAGCGACGCCATATAGTCGACCCTAAATGTCTTGTTTTTGGCGTCGACTAGTAGTTTTGAAGCTAAAAGTATAACATTTAGCGCCAAAAATTATTGGTAGTAAAATAATTTAGCGTCGAATATTTTTCGACGCTATAACTGTACTTTTAGCGTTGATAAAAGTTTTCGACGATAAAAGTTGAATATTTGGGTCGTCGAAAATTATTTTCGTCACTAAAAGCCTGATATTTGGCGTCGAATTTTAATTACGACGCTAAAAGTGATTTTTAGCGTCGAAATTTATTTCGACGCTAAATATTTGGACGCTAAAAGCCATAATTCTTGTAGTGGGGATAAATGAGAGGAAACGCAGAAAAGACTTCATACTTGAAAGAAATTTGCTATACCTTTATCCATTTTGTTAGTTTCATGTGTATTGGCAACTTCGGTAACCAAAAAAATTTAATTAAGTTGTAATGAGGGTTGAAGAACTCGGAGCAAATAGACAAGTATTTGGACAATATCAAATGGAAATATCAGAACGACATTCACTTTTTTGGACATTTCAAAATATTTTGAGCTTTAACTGACATGCGGTCAGTGTCATTGGAAAGTATACTCGAATCCGATCACGTACATATAACGAACGCATGAATTGGCCAAGGGAAGAGAAAGTTACAAGCGTTTTAAGTTGCACCTCAAAACCAGTATGTGACGTGTGTTCGTGATGCGTTTGTCTGGGCTAGACCCGGCCACGGTTCCGGTTCGGAACCGAACCGGTTGGAACCGGAACCGTGGCCGACCGGTTCGGTTGGGGTTCGACCCCAACTCGAACTGGTCCGAATCGGTGGAAATTGGCGGTTCCAACCAGAACTGAAACGGTTCCGGTTGGAACCCTAACCCCAACAGCTAGTAACCGTTGGGGCCCCAACGGCTAGTAGCCGTTATGGCTCCCTGCCCTCAAAATAAAAAAAAAATGCCTAATTAAAGGCATAAAAAAATTATAAATTATAAATTCCTAATATATCCCTAATAACGGTAATAAAACGGTTATATTTATGGGCTTTTTTGGTATCAAAAAAATTCTAAAACTCTATAAATAGGATTCATTTTTCATTATTTCAACACACTAAATTCTCAAGTCTCTCAATTCCTACAATTCTCTTATTCTCAATCTCAATTCAATTAGTTATTATCATTCGCAATTAGTCAATTTTTATTTTATTTTTCTTACTTATTTCTTAAACGAAAAATGGCAAGCTCATCTGAGAACATCATGTCAAATATGCCAACCCAAGAGAGCGTCCTTAGTGTCGGTGCACAATCACGGAGAAGAAAAGTTAAGGCTCGTTCCTCGGATGTTTTCAGAATTCATTTTCAATTAGAAAAATTAAAAGATGAGAGTTCAAGAGCGATTTGCTACTATTGTGGGGTTACCTACAAATTTTCTGGTGGATACGGCAATATGATCAAGCACCTGTAAAGACATCATCCGGTTGAACTTGGAATTGATACAACGCAAACTCAAATGGCCAGGTACGCATCATCTAATAGAGGTACGAGTGCTTTAGATTTATTTAAATATTCTGATGCAAAAATAGAGAAGAATTTACGAAATTAACTTGTATGGCACATCTTTCTTTAAGCTTTGGTGAAAAACTTCATTTTACTAATTACGTGCATAATGCTTTAAATCCTTCTGCATGTAGAATGACTCGAAACACAACAAAACGTCATATTTTTAAATTATATAAAGATAGTAAAATTATTTTAAATAAAATATTTAAAGAGATGAAAGGTCGTATTTCTATATGTTCTGATATTTGGAGTAACCATTGGCAAACACACTCATACATGGGTGTGACTTGTCATTGGATTGATGCATCATTTACCATGTAAAAATGACTTATTGCATTTAGAGTTTTTGATGACCAACATACTGCACAAAATATTTATAGAATGATAAAGGTAATTTTTGATGAATATGGTTTAGTAGATAAAATTTTAACAATTGGATTTGATAATGCATCTGCAAATACTGCATCCATCAATGATTTAAAATCCTTATGTCAACCAAATTTAGGGGGTCGATTTTTTCATATTCGTTGTACATGTCATGTCCTTAACTTATGTGTTCAAGACAGTCTAAAATTATTATCACATTTCCTTGATCTTATTAAAATGGCATTTAATTGTATTTGGTCATATTCTCAAGTTAGGATAGAATGGACGAAGTTTTGTAAAATAAATGGTATTAAACCGATTAAATTTTCAAGAGATGTTCCAACACGTTGGAATTCAACTTATTTTATTTTATGTCAAGCATTTCAATACAAATATGCATTATGTAGTTTTTTTCTCAACATGTTCAAAATGTCACACTTTATCCTAGTTAATGGGATATTTGTGAAAATATTTTAGATATTTTAAAAGTTTTTAATGAAGCTACTTTAACTTTTAGCGGTGTTTATTATCCAACAGCACATTTATTTCTTCTTGAAAGTTTGAATATTGTTGGTGCTATGCTGAAAGTAGTGATCCTAATGATATTGTTTTGTTAGAAGCCATTACTGTTATAAAGGTAAAATTGTTGAATTATTTTAGAGACATTTATTTACTTTATCTTATTGCTGTTGTTTTTTATCCTAGATTCAAATTAGAAGGTTTGAATGGTGCTTTACAAGCTTACTATGGTTATTTAGGAATATTAGATGAAATTTATATTACAAGAATAATGACGAAATTAAGAAATGATTTAATTGAGTTATTTAATGATTATATTGTAAGATATAACTTAGGAACATTAGGTGAATCTAGTAGTAGCGAACCGGTAATTCAAACAAGACTTAGCGCAGGGGATCGTTGGTTATTGCAACGAAATAAAAAAGCTAGGGATACGACAACTAATAACCCCGAATTAGATAATTATTTATCTACAAATTTCGAGTTTCCTACTGAAAGTTTAGTTAGTAAAAATTTTAAAATCCTTGACTGGTGGAACCGACATCAAAATATATATCTTTTTTTATCAATTATTGCTAAAGAGATATTGGCAGCACCTATTTCCACCGTTGTGGTTGAGCAAGCCTTCATTGGGAGGAAATATATTGGAAGCTAGACGATCTTCATTACATCCAAGCACTCTAGAAGCAACAGCTTGTGTGGATGATTGGACTCGAGCTGATCTGAGACAATAAGAAGATGCCCCCGATGATTTTGAAGATTTATTCGATAATGCATCTGCAACAACAAGTGCAAGCGGAATCGGAGCTGAAGGATCAACTTATAATGATGAATGATAATTATAAAATTGTAAATTTACAAAGGGGAAATATCTTAAATTTGTAATGGAACTACGTGAGCTTTGATTCCTCTCACCCCTGGAGGATACGTAGGCAACTTCAATTTTTAAAAATTTAAGCTCAAGCTCTTCAATGTAATAATTTTATTTATTTATTAAATTAATCTCATTTATTTTAATTTTTTTTCGAAATTTTTTTTTTTAAAAAAAAAAAGTTCGAACCGA
This sequence comes from Zanthoxylum bungeanum, assembly GCA_019454045.1. Classification (NCBI taxonomy): domain Eukaryota; kingdom Viridiplantae; phylum Streptophyta; class Magnoliopsida; order Sapindales; family Rutaceae; genus Zanthoxylum; species Zanthoxylum bungeanum. The sequence goes on along the minus strand of SKCR01013348.1, from coordinate 10,212 downwards.
ATCGTTGGTTCCGGTTTTGTTCAAGGTTCCGGTTCCACTTCAGTGTGGAACCAAAACCGAACCAAAATTAATCGGTTCGGTTCCTGTTCCACACTTGTGGAATCAAAAACAGGCCGGTTCGGTTCGGTTCCGAACCGGAACCGAACCGCCGGCCGGGTCTAGTCTGGGCGTTCTAATGGCCGGAGGCATAAATTTTGCGTTTTATGAGCATTTGAGGGGCGTTCGAACGCCCGTGCGTAAGTGAGTTATTTTGTACGCGTTTTAATCCTGTTTTGCACAAGGAAATCCTATATTAGCTCAAGTGGTTGACTGGCTCTTATACCTTTTCCAGTAAAAGGTCTCTTAGTCATTTTTCCTTCTAAACAGGATTCACAAACTGGTAAAGTCCCTAGCTTTAACTGGTTTAAGGCTCCGTTCTTTATCAATCTGTTTATCCGGTCAAGGTGGATATGACCAAGTCTAAGATGCCATAGATATGTGTCATCGTGAGAAATCTTTGGCCGTTTAGTTTTAGGTTTCTCAACCTAAAACATTTCAATAATGAGGAGTGGCTTATGTCTTAACGGTATTAACACATAAAAGTTATCTTCTAGTTTCCTCAGCATATAGGTAATCCATTTATGAAATAATAACTATTATTATTAGATAAATGATAACCATCATGCAATAGTTTTGAAACAGAAATCAAATTTCCATGACAAAACAAGAACAAACACAAATTTATTGAAATTCAAATAACTTTTATTTGAAAAAATTGAAAAACTGATAACTCCCACTGTTTTACTGAAACAGCATTCCTTGTCCTAACTCTCATAGTAAAGTTACCTTCAGCAAGGTCTTTATGTATGTCAAGTAGCTATACCTTTAGCCTTCCAGTGTTATTCTTCTTTATCTTTGCAGATTTTGAAGACTCGACAACATTTACCATAACACTGAGCTTACGAGGATCCACAAGTATGGACTGGTAGTGGTGTTGGTGTTTGCTAAGGTCCCAATATCAATAAACAAGCATGAAACAAGTGTGAATACAAATCAACGAAGTTACGGAATACTCACATCGATCGGTTGAGCTACGCGGCAACGAACAAAACTTGAAATTTTGCTCACTGCATGTCACGGTAGTGGCTGTGTACAGTCCACTATTTTCGGCCATTGGAGGTTCTTCATCAAGCTCCAAGCTTCGTCAAATGATTCCCGCTTATGGGTGGACTTCCCTATCACCTTCGCATGATCCCGGAGTGTGCTAGCACTATTGATTTTGCAACAAAATCACACTTAGCTTCCCTTCATTTTCGGTTCTGCCGAGAAAAACAGAAGAAGAAATTTGCCCTCCATGGGCGTGAATGAAAGAGATAGAGATGAGAGAAGAGAGAGTTGTGTAATTGATTAATTGTTTTCTAAAAAAAATTAAACATATACCAAATACCACTTTCAAAAGTCAACATGAATTTTGGCTCCAAAATTGGCATTAAATGTTATCCACCAACTCACATCAATCACAAGTGACATGTTGTCAATCACTCAAAATGACTTATGATTTGACGCTTGATGCGACTAGCGATTTGACGCTTGATTTGACTTGCGTGCCGCACTCTAATTCGAAATGCGAATGCGCTCGCAAACAATCCCGGGCTCGGGTTCGCTAATTCCAAATTAACGAATTTTCCGTTGCGACGCAATTAAATGATTATGCCTAGCAAAACCACTATTCACGTCGCTAACGAATTAATTCTAAATTAACTCGTTCGCCCGAATTAAAATCAAATTTTAATTTCGCGTTGAAATCTAATTTCGTTTAACATATCAAATATATTAATTTATCGATTAATTCCAAATTAATTGTTATCTCTGTTTAATTGATATTTTATCTGAGATAAAATATCTCCGCAATTAATCCCAGATTAATTTTCTCTCTCTACTAATTAATCCCAGATTAATTTCGAGTGCGAGTCATACGTCAGCGGTGAATCTTTGGGAAGCGACCCATGAGATCCCCGATATATTGGTAGTAAATTCCATCGTCGGACTATCCGAACACGTAAGTACCTCGTACTACGTTTATACCGATTTACAAGACAAGGTTGGTTTCTAGCAAAGCGTCATGCCTACCCAATTCTCCAGAAATATCCTTACAGGAATAAAGGATCTATATCATGCGTAGTATACGTAGTATTGCGTATGTTGATCCAGTATCGGATGATCACGTGCTAGGCCTGGGGCTGGAATTGTGTATGCCCCGTACGAAGCAAATGTCGGATGTCTGGTAACTAGTCTCTATAATCGGATAAACCTGACCTTGCCATTTTATCCCGATGACTGCAGTACTTAAGATTACTAGTACCGTATCCTACGTGACCATCATCTCCACTATGAATGGAGTGATTCTTCCGTCTTGACATCACACCCAACACACTACGATTCTCAATATACCCAGCATAGGCGTACACAGAACCTGTTAAAGCCATGGACGACCGCAACCAAAGTATATTGATTGTCGCATTATTAGCGGTGCAAGTCTTGTAGGGGTTTTTAGGGGCTAAATCAGAGTAACGCAGCGGAAGCGGCGGAAGATCGAATCTTCCGGTTTCAAAACTTTTTCTCGGATTCATTAAATAAACATATTTATTTAATTATCCAATAATCAAATTATGAATAAAATTCAAAAGAATCATATTCAAGTGAATTTACCGAAATGCCCTTATTGGTATTTTGTCCATTTTAGTCCGAAATTGATCTAATCAATTTTGAATGATTCTAAATCATTTCTAAGATGAACTCAGCATGTTCAAAACATCAAAACACCAAAAGCATCCAAAAATCCCATTTTGACTCATAAGGCCGAATGCACCACAAATGTCCCATTTTGTGCACTTTGTCATTTCATGCATCAAAACACATCAAGATGTAATCCAATGGACATGAAACTTTATATGCATCATATACACATCCAAATGCACAACATATATGAAAAGCCCCAAATTTGGAATTGGTCATGAACCCTAATTTTTCAATTTCATCAAATTGGACAAATTAGACCAAATTGGTTAAATCTAATACTTCAATCATGTTTCTTCCATCCAAATCAAGTCTCAACACAATGAAACAACTATAGAACAATTCTAGGTCATTTAAGAGTGGGTCAACAACTCTAGAATGGCAACAAGGTTTCCAAAACCATAAAAGAATACTTATAACTACACTAGTCACAAGCTTTCTCCATTATACATGCTCATCACTTTCATCAAAGTTCAAAACCAAATAAACATAAACTATAAAAGAAGAAAGAACATCAAAGCAACACAAAATGATGCCAAGTATGTTAGAAACAATTTCCATGTTGAAAGCTTTAAAGAAAGACTTACAAAATCCAAGTTTTCAAGCCTTTTCTCCTTTGGCCTTCAAGCTTTTCTCTCAACTTTCTTTTATGTTTATTTTGTGTATATGAACTTCTTAAACCCTAAAAATGAAACAAAACAATATATACCTCCTCCAAATAAGCCTTGGCCGAAATTTGGTGAAGAAATAATATCTAGATATTATTTTGTTTCATTAAAGTTACAACTTGTCAACTTGTTTTCTAAATCATTACACTTCAATGAATTATTCAACTAAGTCAACATTGCAACTTAAAAAATAAACACTTATATTTATTTAAGGTCTTGGCCGAAATTTAGCATAAAATAAAGGAAAAAATATTTTAATTTTAACAATTTAAAATAAATATCCAAGGAAGTCAAATTCAATTTGACAACCTTTTCCTTTAATGTAAGTCAAACATTTACACTTATAATCATTTCCTAACTTTATCATTTGGTGAGATATTTATATTTTAATTATATTAATCATTTAACAATTAAATAATTAAATAATTAATTAAATACAAATATATCAAATATATGTATTATTTACTTTAAATATCTCAAATACATATATGATGATATATGTCAAATACCTTTATTTGACTATTTATTAATGTGTATTTAATAATATCATATATTAAATACAAATACACATTAATTAGGAAATGACGGTTCGGCCCGTTCGCATGTATTTTTCGTTTAACGTTTAAACGATTTATAAATAATCATCATTATTCATAAAAGTTGCCCTAGTGCTCTACGAGTATGTTTCATTATTGAGACTCTCTAGATTCAGGTATATCCGTCACGAAATCCAATTTCGTGTCACAATCTATCCACCCGTAGATTATGACGATCACGGATAATCTCGCTGAATCATACAGGTCGAGGTCATTGCATACGTATAATCCCTCCGTCACAGGTATCCAGATAATCCCAGAGATATAGATGTAAACGTCAAATCTCTATAGGTATTATCTCGTCGACGTATCTATTAGCAATCTCTAAATAACACTCGGAACTTACTTCCGATGTATACTGTGGCCACAGATTTAACAGACTGCTAATAATATATGGACTACCTATGCTCTGTACACAGAACTGACGGATCCTATCTTGACACACACAGGATATCCTGAGGATCGATCCACACCCAACAAACAAGCGGAGGTCTGATCTAAATAGATCGGTGACGTGACTGCCATCTAAGTGTGGAGGATGTCTCATACATCCACAGTGGTGTCTCAAGTCGAAGGACCACTATGCTACTCAACCCGAGAAGATTCTTATTGACGTTGGCGTACCATCCATTAAGAATCTTCGGTGAGCCGTTCAGTGTTTATCCACTATAAACACCTACATGTCTATACGAGTCTCCATAGACTCATGGTTCATTGGGATAAACCATCGGACCAAGTCACGATATACGACATGTACTGATCTCAACGGATTTGACTAACCGACCCGTGTTAGCAAATCTTGACCAGGAACTATGTTTGATAATATACATATAGCAGTGACACTTCCCAATGTCAATTACAAACTAACTTTGTAACTGTGTACTGCATTATATATTATCGAGCCTTTGTCTAATATATACATATCACTAAACCACATTTAGTTTCAATCTAATCGTAATCAGATCGAATACGTATATAAGAACAGAGGTGCAACCATAAATAAGTAATATTATGGAATAAGGGGATGTTCGTATTCATGAATCAGACATAAATACGGTCCGGATTGGCGCTCTGAGCACCAACCCACAACAATTTCTCCCACTTGCTCTAGTGCCAATCCACGGTATCATATACACGTCTCAATGTGCATCGTATGCACATGGTCCTCAAAAGCTCACCCAGTACTTAAGAGGTAGGCAACAAAAACAAGTCCGCTATGAAATATCGAGTTTGTCAAACAAACTCTATCGTTTCCCATAGTCAGCATCATTCATATTTTGTAGAATCTAGATTATACATTAATATGACTCTGATGCTACATTGTATTATGCTACAGCTACTAAGTTGTCCAAGTATTTAGGGATCAAATCCAAAATACTATGAGGACAACCGCAAGCACAACACCAATTTAAAACTATTTTATAAGGTCACTATGCAACTTCATAAGTCAATACTTCAAAAGTTGCATTTGATTCCACTAAAAAGTAGAATCCTTCGTGACACTGCCACTGCATTATTTGTGACTCTTTATGACGTAGACTGTCTAACGTCATAATTAGTCTCAAAACTAATATGACCCTAATGGTTGCAGACTGTATTCTCCATGAATTAGAAACTCGTTCTTAATATCTCAAAGATCACATAGAACGTGTTTCAAGATCCATCATATGGTCTATAAGATGTCAAAATAACTCGTAACAATTACGATTAAATCGACATCGATAATCGCATATAATAAAGTATTCACTATGTCATCATCAAATGATACATAATATTGTTTAGACATTCTAATCAATATCTCTTTCGAAAAAGGAATCATCCTTTACGAAAGACGAATACTTTGTATAAGACATACAATAACTGTCAAAAAGTTATACTAACTGTCATACAGATAGCCTTGTTATGTCCTTTATTAGATCATATCTAATGTACGACTAATAGGAGTATCTCACAAGTCTCCAAGTTTTATATCATATATAAAACTTTATATCAAATATAACAGAGACTACTCCCACTGCTATCACGGAGTAAAGAAGACTTAGGTAAATCTTTTACCTCATAAACATTCATTATTACTATAATAATGACAATGTCGTTAAGATATATAACACTAGAAAGTAATATGTACGCTCCCACTAACCCTTCTAATCACATATGTATTCTATATACTTTGACAAGATCAGACAATCTGACGATATCAAAAATAGAGAACACATATTCTGGAAGACTTATCCGAGTCTACAATAGGCTCTATAAGCTAGCACACTAAACTGCGATCTCAGCAGAACACAAACTCTAGGGCCATTTCAGAATGAACTCTTCAATAAGGAAATCAAATGATCTCTTATCTGAATAAGTCATCCAAAAACGCCATTTTGCATTCTTTAGCTAAAATATACAGTTTATTATCAACATTAACCAATATATCTTTAATTGTTCAATTAGTGTGACTAGAGATAAGTTTTCTCAGAATCTACAATAGATTGCTGAGTATAACTTTTCTCACTGTCATACTATAAAGGTCAAACCTTTAATAAGCTCACATTGCTTTCGCTGCGCAAACAATTAGCCCATATCATGAACTAATTCATAATGAAAGCGTAATCAAGTTCAAAACTTGATCGTAGTAGGCTATGAACAATCTTAGATCTACGGTTCAATGGTGAACTTCCAGAATCGATATCAAATATCGCTTCCACTATAAGTTATAGGATAATTTTTCTTCAATAAGAAAACAACAGAACCATTAAGTATCAAATACTCGTGAATGATTCTGTTATCCTATTGGACTTGTACGGAAGATGTAAAAGGGTTGTCTCATCTTATTAATTACGTAGTTCCATTCATAATTTATCATTCTCACATTTGACTTCAATAAGCCAAGTCTTTTCTACAATAGTTAACATCTTATGTTACACACCAAGTAATAAAACGATTTTATTACTTAGAATCGTAGAAAAGATATTCTATCAAATAGAATACAATATTCTATTAAACAGAATAAATGATAAAATTTTACTTATACCTCCGAGGTGTAAGTAATTTCCATTATATAACTATTATATAAAAGAAAGATTCAAATCTCAAACATTTCAAGATTTGGATTTTCTACCTATACATATCATATATGTAATTGCTAGAAATGAATGGAACATTAATTAAAGAGATGAATTAGTGTTACTGGAGCATAACCCCAAGAGTATTGAAACTAATTCGGTAACTTTCAATATCAGACGAATCAAATCATATAAGATTCGATGCTCCCACTACTCAATTCCATCAAGATGGAATCGTGGAAGAACAATATTGAATATGAATCATATTCACTAAATAACCTTAGAACTAATTGCTTTAAATTCATACGTTTGATCGTATCAAAGATCTTTGAACAGTTCAAAGACATGTTATGAATTTTGAGGATAGAATTCTCTAAAACCTTTAGATTGAATATATTTGAACAAGTCAAAAATGTTCAATCTACGTTTCATCAGAACGGATTGAAAGTACTTGATACTTTCAAGACTTTCAATATGTGTTCCTTCAGAAACACGTAACTAAGTTATGAAAATTCATCAACTAAGTTACGAAATAAAGAAAAACTACCTTAAGCAATTATTATTTATTAAACTACATACATCCAATGTATCAGTTAAATAAATTTGGTGGTCCAATGACAATCATTGGTTAAACGAGATCTTAATCACTTTCCTGAATACAATATTCATTAAATGGATAAGGATGTGTAGTGTGATCTAGTATCAAACCATCATTACCATACGGAATAAACATCCAATGCTTAAGTGATTAAACTCATAAAGCACCGTTCTAAATTATTTACTTTACCGAATAATTTCTATTTATGTTTATCTCTACGTCAATGACACTACTAGTTATTATAAAATATGTAACAATTGTTTATAAAGAACAAGTGACTATCCAATAGTCGCAAGTTCCGATATCAAATATCAAAACAATCGTTAACCAATATTTCAAATAACTAGACAGGAGATCTGGTATCCAATACCTATAGTTGTAGTATTGTGAAAATCGATATTTTCTATACACAAATATACGCATCTCCTTTCTTTAGCTTTACTATTTGCATTCAACTATTCACAACAATTGTAAATAACTGATTAGCAAATTGTGTCAGACACATTACCTCTAAAGGTAATTAAAGCTTAGAAACGTCATTACTAGATAAACAAATACCTAATAGGGCTTTCTAATGCCAGTCAAGAATCTCGAGACATGAACTAATTCAAGTCAATTCTTACTGCATAAGAAACTATTGTCTCTAAAGTATTATATCCTAAAGGGGATATCTATCTAGATTATCTATCATGACTTAGAAACTAAGTCATTAACCATCTTTATTTTTCAAGAAAAACGGAACAACAGTTCCCGATGGTTTAGACTAATCTATTATATCCTAGTCTATTAGTATCTAGAACCTATTCTAGAATAACTGCAACCAAGAGTCTAGTCAGATAACATATCAAAATATGTGTGCAGTAAATAAAAGTTTAATTTTATATAAACAATAGAATAAGGAAAAACAAAATAGCAGCAATTTCCATAAAAACATACACTGCCTAAGTTATGGAATATTTTAAACTTAGCAGTGCCTCCCACTATTTTACGTAATGCCGTAATCCCCAACGGAAAGACGAGAATTCAATAATTAAATCGAATTCCATAATGGGAAGAGGACCCCATGAATATATTTCGACTCACAGCAGAGGCACGGTCTCGCCGACGTATATTCACAGGTAGACAACTAATTTTCAATCACTCACTAGTGACTCCATGGTTTCGGTCCTGGCCGTTTCTCGTTGTCGCTGCGAAGGCAGGCCCACAAGGAGACGTACCAAGGTAAAACTTGCCAATGATAAACTCAAGTTACTTGCGTAACCCTGACAGCTAGGGCACGTTCAGGATTCCGCTTTCGCTTGAATTTATCTAGTATCTAATATACATTCGGCATAAATAAATTTCTATCAGCTACATCTCACAGCAGAGGCACGGTCTCGGATGTAGTCAACGAAAAGATATTTATAAACCGTATTGACAAGACGGACCAAGAAACAAGTATTCCAAATACTAGTTACTTTAAAACCTTATTAAGCGGGGATATTCCATTAAGTGTCATACAACCTAAATCTAATCAAATTAGATTATAACAAGCATGTATAAAGTCAAGAAAACATGATTAAACATTGAATAAAACAAGCTAATCATTTATGGAGGCCTAGAATCAGACTCGCTCTGATACCATTTTGTAGGGGTTTTTAGGGGCTAAAATCAGAGTAACGCAGCGGAAGCGGCGGAAGATCGAATCTTCCGGTTCAAAACTTTTTCTCGGATTCATTAAATAAACATATTTTTTAATTATCCAATAATCAAATTATGAAATAAAATTCAAAAGAATCATATTCAAGTGAATTTACCGAAATGCCCTTACATTGGTATTTTGTCCATTTTAGTCCGAAATTGATCTAATCAATTTTGAATGATTCTAAATCATTTCTAAGATGAACTTAGCATGTTCAAAACATCAAAACACCAAAAGCAACCAAAATCCCATTTTGACTCATAAGGCCGAATGCACCACAAATGTCCCATTTTGTGCACTTTGTCATTTCATGCATCACAAAACACATCAAGATGTAATCCAATGGACATGAAATTTATATGCATCATATACACATCCAAATGCACAACATATATGAAAAGCCCCAAATTTGGAATTGGTCATGAACCCTAATTTTTCAATTTCATCAAATTGGACAAATTAGACCAAATTGGTTAAATCTAATACTTCAATCATGTTTCTTCCATCCAAATCAAGTCTCAACACAATGAAACAACTATAGAACAATTCTAGGTCATTTAAGAGTGGGTCAACAACTCTAGAATGGCAACAAGGTTTCCAAAACCATAAAAGAATACTTATAACTACACTAGTCACAAGCTTTCTCCATTATACATGCTCATCACTTTCATCAAAGTTCAAAACCAAATAACAAAAAACTATAAAAAGAAAGAAAGAACATCAAGCCACACAAAATGATGCCAAGAGGTAGTAGAAACATTTCCATGTTGAAATCTTTAAAGAAAGACTTACAAAATCCAAGTTTTCAAGCCTTTCTCCTTTGGCCTTCAAGCTTTTC